>JAKWJA010000902.1:0-24099 GCA_027704765.1 Solanum habrochaites
TATGCTATTTCATAGAACTCTTCAATAGCGATTGATATTCTTGGGTGGGTAATTGTAAAGTCTTCATATGCTTGATGTGGGTTGTAAGTTGTAATCGTAGTTGTTTGTGGATAGAATGTCTGATACTGTGAATCTGATTTGACTCTCTCTGTTACAGATGGACGCTCTCATAACCGAAGCACGTGAGGAAATGAAAAATAATGAATTAGTGGATCGGGTGTCACGTTCCGACACGTAGTATTAGGGGATCGGGTTTCACGGTCCAACACGTAGTATTAGTGGAATCGGTGTCCGTCCGAATGTGTATTAGGGATCGCAAGTGTCCGTTCCGACCATATAGATAAAGAGAAGTCAATCTTTGAATCATTTATAATGATCTAATTCTTCGAAGAACCCTATGTCCTACAATGAGTATGGTGTGGAGGCTTGAGTCCTCATAGGTGCGTTGATGTTTGTTGCCACCTGGTTCTTGGTACTTGTTGTTGACTACGCTGTTGATATTGAGTTGATTTAAATATTTTTGAATATATTGCTTCTCTATTTGATTGGCCGTGATACCTACGTTGTACGTGGTCCCTTGGTACTAACCCCTAGCTTTATTTTCTTTCTGTTATTTTGTGGAGGCCAGCAGTGCACCATTGACTTTCGACTCGTCTCAACTCTAGCCGTCTTCAGCACGTCAGATTTCAGGGTATGACTATTATCCTAGCTCGGCTGGGATTTCTCTCTCTTACGTATTGATGTCTTTGCAGTTGCGACATGAGACCATCTTTCTACTTATTGTTAGTTCTTAATATCTTAGATTTAGTACTTTGAGATAGCTTTTCTTGAGTGATGATTCCAAAGTTGGGAACAATGAGTTTGGTCTTCCGCATTTTATCTGTTAACAATATGGTTGAATATGTGTAAATGTTGGGTTGGGTGTTTGGTTCGCTACCTAGGAAATAAGCGTGGTGCACTCGCGACCGTTTTGAGGTGTTCAATTGGTATCCAAGCTTAGGTGTCGTGTTATCTACACAGAAGCCGGATTCTAGTAGGTCTTGGAGGAAAGGTAGGGGGACGCCATATACTTTTCTTTGATAGGACTATAGGACTTTAGGAAACCCTCCATTCTTCTTCCTTTCAGTGCTATTAACTGGGGTCTCAATTGTATCTAGGTGAACAAATTTGTTTCTGCATCCTCTCTATCTGCGCAGGATGGTTAAAATAGAGCAACAATCTTGTCAACCACCAGCACCGGCATGCCAGGGGTGCTTCTGAGCCAAACCATGGGCCGTAGCTCAGGGAGGAGCAATTGCAAGAGGCTGGTAGATGGCGCAAGAGGCGGCCCTCTAGAGGTAGAGGTGAAGCACCTGTCCAACTAGTGATAGGCGGTGTGACTTCCCCACCGACTGATGAGGTAGAGATGGGTGGAAAAGGGAAAATGAGAGGTATGTCAAGATGGGAACTATCCAACCCAGCCTACCCCAGCTAGATAGAACACGGTTTTAGCTATCTTAGCGGGTTATGATCAGGCCGACACCCCTTTCATGGAAACTGCAAAATGGTGGTGGCGGTTCGTAGTTTGACGTGTCCAAACAGCATAGGGCACCACCTATGACTGGGCCATCATCTCTAGATGGTTTATGGAGAAGTAATAGACCCCAACTTTGAGGGACACAGAGAGAGATGATTCCTGAGTCAGAGCAAGGCATGATGTTGGTACGGCTGTATGAGGCTGAAATTCGGACACGTATCCAGGTATGCCAACCCAGCTTTGCTTCATCCACAGAGCCGGATCGCGCGCTTTGTGAAAGGAATTGAGGATCGATGTGCAATCCACGCCTTACATGAGTTTGCAGTCAAATCCTTTTCAGGAAGGGTCGACTTATATGAGGGTCGAGGGGTGGAGCCAGACAACCTTCACCACGGCGTCGCCATATAAGAAGTACTGTACGGAGCGCGAATTAGTGGTTCTTACTCAGAGGACAGAGTTCAGGTTGGGCCCAGCCCGACGTATTCATGTCAGTCACTACAAGGTGTAGCTGGTGGTCCATCGACACGACCGTCAAATATTCTCTGAGTGTTGGAGTTATCCCAGACTCGTCATTCTCCACAGAGACCTATCCTTGACTTCCAGGGATGATGTGAGAGACTGACCTGATTCAGAGGTTGTCCCAAAACAGAGTATAGACCCCCATAAATTAGAGTAGAGGTGGCATGGGAGAGGCCTGCCATTCGGAGGAGCGTGTGGCCAGTGTAATGTGGTCACCAAATTCGCAGCTGGGTGGCCGGGCAATTGGAACGAGCTACTGCAAAATGGGTAGGGGGCAACGGGCAGCCAAGGTGATAGGCCCGTGTTGTTCTGCTTTCCCCGGGAATCTGAAGCAGAGACATCTGATTGCTGTGATCACAGGTTCTCACAGTAATCTTTTGGTCCTGTGATTGTCATTTCTTCTGTATTATTTGATCTTGGATACACATTTCCATAGGTATCTTTCCATTTGCCTGGGTCTTGATTTACATTTCCTATTTCTTTGACTGCCTATTAGTGTCTTCTACTCCTGTGGGTGAGTTCTGTATAGTGAGAAGGTGTATGGTCTTGCCTTGTGACTTTTGTAGTGAGCATACCTATGTAGATTTTGATTTATCCGAGGAGATGGTTGATTTTGGATTTAATTCTGGTAGGCCTTGGCTTTCCCCACATTTTGCAATCTTAGATTGCAATGCTAAACTGTGACATTGGCCAACCTGAGACAGATCCTCTAGTGTGGGAGGGTGACTACATTCCACCCCAGTCCCTTATATCTCTTTTTCTCGCGACTAAAGGGATGGTTAGTAAAGGTTGTTATGCCTTCTTGGCACAATCTCAGGGATGATACTTCAAAGTACCTTTCGATTGAGTCTTGTTTGTTCTATAGTCTGTGAGTTTCTTGATGTGTTTCCTGCGACTTCCCTGGGTAGCCACCGCTAGCGATAATTGATTTTTGTATTGATCTGGAGCCGGGTACTCGGCCCCATTTCCATCCCGCTTAATAGAAGGCTCCATCTGAGTTTAAGGGAGTTAAATGCCCAACTTCAGGTGGTGTGTTAGGTAAAGGTTTAAATTAGACCAGGTGTCATCCCCTTGGGGCGCTCTTTCCTTATTTTGTGAAAAAGAAGGAGGGAGTTTTCGGATTTCATCGACTACAGACAACTGAATAAGGTGACTATTAGAACAAGTATCCTTCTTCCTCGCATGATGATTTGTTCGATCCAGTTACAAGGCGCTTGTACCTTCTCAAAGATCGATTTGAGATCTGGTTTATCATCAATTGAAAATACGGGCAGCAGATGTCAAAGACTCTTTTCGAACCAGGTAAGGGCATTATGATTCCTTAGTAATGTCTTTTGGGCTTACAAATGCCCCTGCTGTTTAATGAGCCTAATGAAACGGATTTTTTTAAGCCATATCTTGATATCTTTTTGTTTATCGTATTATGATGATAGACTGGTATACTCAAAGAGCAGGAAAGAAACAATAGGGCATTTGACGATGGTAAGTTTGTAATTGTTTAGAGAGAAAAAGCTTTATGCCAATTCCCTCCAAGGTGTGAGTTTGGCTAGATTAGCGTTCTTCTTGGGCACTATTCTAAGGATGGAGTGATGTGGATCCTTCCAAGAATTGAAGCAGTGACGAGTTTAGGTAAGACCTACTAAATGTTGTATAGAGGTAAGGAGCTTTGTTGGCTTAGCTTAGCTACTACCGTCGATTTGTCAAGGGTATTTTCTTCTGTTGCTTTCCCAACTGACAAATTTTGACAAGCAGAAATGTGTCTTTGTATGGTCGGACGAATGTGAAGACAGCTATCCAGACCTCAGACCTTGTTGACTACTGCCCACTTCCTACCTTCCATTGAAGGTAATAATTCCCAATTGTGTTTGTAATGCATCTTTACTCTGGTTTGGGTGCAGTGCTAATGAAGGAGAAGATGTAATTGCCTTATTCCGTCGAGGCAATAAAGTTTCATGAACGCAACTATCCGACCCATGATTTGGAGTTGGGCGCAGTAGTGGTTTGCCCATTAAAGCATTAGACCTTATCTATATGGGGTACGTGTGAAGTCTGGTCACTAGGTACAGATCATCATAGTTTACAAGTATGTCTTTACCATAAAGATTTTGAATTTGAGACAGAGGAGGTGGATGGACACTACTTGAGGCTACGATATTTACTATCTTGTATCACCCAGGAAAAGCTAATGTTTGTGGCAGATTTCAAGTCGAAAGGCCAGGGAGCATGGAAGTCTAGCCTCACTTGCAGGGTGTTCTAGACGCCCATGGATAGAGAGGTTTAGACTCTGGCTAATGACTTATGAGGTTGGAAGGTACTGGAGAAGGGGATGATTTTTGCCTGTGTGGAGGCAAGATCTTCCTTTTTCTTGACAAGATTAAGGGAAAACAGTTTACTGATGAGAAGCTGACTGAATTCGAGATATTGGTATTACGAGGAGAGGCTAAAGAGGCCAATAAGTTGAGAAGGAAGGCGTATTTGAGAATTAAGGGAAGGAATGTGGTGTGGCCCCGGGTTGATAATTTGATTCACACTATTCTTACAGAGGCTCATAGTTCAAGGAGCATACATCCTGGTGGCAACCAAGATGTATCGTGACTGAAGCAACATTTTTGGTTAGTAGGAATAAACGTGAACCTTGAGTGATTTTGGTTTGCCCAATGAAAACCCGAAGGTTTCAGCAAGGTAAAGTATGAGCACCAGAGGCCGGAGGAAGTGACTTCAGAACATGCCCATTCCTGAATGGAAATGGGTAACAGAATTGCAATGGATTTGTCGTTGGTCTTCCAAAGACATTGGGACAAGTAAATGACTCCATTGGGTAATTTTGATAGGTTACCTAAGTTCTGCTCACTCATTCCACTCAGATGACTACAATGCAGCGAATTAGCCAAACTTCTAATATCTAACGACCTTGTTCGATTGCATGGAGTCCCTTTCCATCATACAAGATAGGGGTACGCAATTTACTTCTAAGTTTTGGAGAACATTGCATGCTTAATAAGGTACTAGGTTGGAGTCTTTAGTGACCCGCATTTTTAACCCTCAGACCGATGGTCGTCTGAGCGACGAATTCCGGTGTTGGAGGATATGCGTCCGTGCATTTGTATAGATTTTGGTGAGTCCATTGGGATAACTTCTTGCCCTTAGCAATTTTTCATACAATACATAGCTCACTCAAGTATCTATATGGGCCCCATTTGAGGCCTGTATGCGGTGGGAGATGTATGTCTCGCCAATGTGGGTCTGGTTTGATGCATTTGATGTTGAGACCATGGGTACCGATCTTTTGAGGAGAATCGTTAGATTAAATTAAATATCATTCAGGAGAAGCTTCTAGCAGCTCAAACCAGGTAGAAGAATATGCAGTATCGAAGTTAGGCGACTTTGGATTTTATGGAGGGTGAGCAAGTCTTGCTGAAGGTTTTGCCCATGAAAGGGGTGATGCAATTTGGTAAGCGAGGTAGAGATTACCAAGGATATATTGGTCCATTTTGGAGTCCTGAAGCGCGCGGGGGAGGTGTGCTTATGAATTGATCATTGGCCTCAGGACTCTCAGGAGTGGCACCCGGTATTTCACGTTTCTCATGCTAAAAAAAATACCATGGAGATGGAAACTACATTATTCGTTGGGATTCAGTCTTTCTGGATAAGAATTTTGTCTTTATGAGGAGGGAGCCTGTTGCTATTTTAGATAGAAAAGAAGTACGCAAGTTGAGATCACAAGATATTGCATCCATCAAGGTTCGAGGACGAATCGCCAGTTGAGAGTCCCTTGGGAGAATGAGGCTGATTATTGCAAGAAAGATATCCACCTCTTTTTACAAATTCCGGTACTCTTTCTCTCCCTTGTTTTTCTATCTGTGATCGTTCGGGAACGAACGTGGTAAATTGGTATCTATTGTAACAACCTGTTAGTCGTTTCGAGCAATAAAATTATTTTGAAATCAATAACAGACTGGGTCCGAGATCAGGCGACGTACCGTCATGGTCACGACGGACCGTCGAGGGCCTCCGATTCCAAACCTTCAACTCTAAAAATCTGGGGTACGGGATCACCTCTCTGGACTCCGCGACGGAACTGCAGCACGGCCCGGCGTAGATACGACAGACGTCATAAACCCTTTACTGAATTTAACTCTCTGAACTTTGTGACAGCCTGCAGGACGGACCGTCATAGACCACGACGGGCCGTCACCGGTTGCGAACCTGACTGGGTCGGATTTCTGCTAAAAGTTTTTAAAGGGGTGTTTTGGCCGGTTCATGACAAACTTTTATGAAATTCGTGGGTAAGTTTAATAAGTTATTTACTTGGGGGTTAAAAGATGTAACCTTGAAATAAATAGTGAGTTACTGTTTATCATCTTTTAAAATTGATTATATGATAATTAGGGTAAAAAAAAAGAATTTGGAGAGGAAAAATAAAAAAACAGGAATAGAGGGAGAATGATCGCGAAAAGTGAGAAGCTAAGAGGAAAAGTCCAAATTCATTGAGAAGTAACTTGTTTGATCGCGATTCTTCGGTGTAGGTAGGTTTTGGTTTAATGCTATTTCATTAGTAAACTCTTTATGACCGATTGATATTTCAGTGGTGGTATTGTAAGTCCTCTTATATGCTTGATTGTGGGTTTGTAGTTTGTCATTGTGTAATTTTTGAGTGGATTAGAATGTTTGATACTGTTGAATCTTTTAATCTTGAATCCTCTCCTGTTAAGAGGACGTCCTCGGCAAGAACGAAGACTTGATGAAATAACATAATGAGATTAGTGGATCGGGTGTCACGTTCCGACACGTAGTATAGGGGATCGGGTGTCACGTCCGACACGTATATTAGGGGATTCGTGTTCACGTTCCGACCGTAGTATTATGGGATCGGAGTGTCCTTTCCGACAGGATAAGAATAATAGAAGTAATACTTGAATCATGTTAATTACTCAATTTCGAAGCACCTATGTCCCAATGAAGTATGTTTGTGGAGGCTGTGAGTCCTCATAGGTGCGCTTGATTTTTTGTTGCCCATGGTTCGTGTCCTTGTTGTTGCTACCTGTTTGAGTATTGTATTGATTTTATCATATGATTTTGATATATATTGCGTTCTATTTTTAGTTGGCCGATGATACCTACTTAGTACGTGTTCCTTGTACTGACCCCTACTTTTTATTTTCTTTCTGGGTTTTTTTTTTTTGTGGAGTGCAGCAAGTGCACCATTGAACTTTGACTCGTCCTCAACTCCTAATCCTAAGCCCGTCTCAGCACGGTCAGATTTCAGGGGGAGCTATTATCCTAGCTCGGGCTGGATTCCTTTCTCTCTCTTGCACGGTCCTGAATGTCCCCTTTGAATTTTCGACTATGGCCATCTTTTCTTTCTACTTATATATATTTCTTAAATACTCTTAGAAATACTTAGATAATTTGAAGGAGAGATTTTCATTGATTGAATGACTTCCAGATTTTGGGAACACTGAGATTTTGGAGTCTTCCGCATTTTATTTGTTCACTATGGATAAAAAAAATGAAATATTGGGTAAATGTTGGGGTTTTGGGTTTGTTGGTTCCTCACCTAGGAGCGTAGGTGGTGAGTGCACTCGCGGCTCGTTTTGGTCGTGACAACAGGGATTTTATAAGAACTAATAGAAAAATTAGCAAAAATAGAAATCACTCCCACAAAAAAATAAATCAAATAAAACAAAAAAATAGACATTTTTTTTCAGCTAGATACAAGAATGAAGAAGGACCATAAAGATCTAGACCCATCTACTCCCAAAATATATAGGGGTATATTTTCATACAAGATATTAATAAAAGAACTAAAGAGAATAACAACCAACATTAGATGAAATAATAGATGTAGATAAGGATATACAACTTTCAACAAGACCATTAAGATTGTTAAACCCTAAAATCTTATATAATACCAAATTACCTAACGAATCTCAAATTATATAGGCATTATAGAGAAGAACAATTATCAATAATAGGAAAAATTCAGTATCACCTAAAATCTTATAAACCAGATTCTCTAACATATTTTAAAAATTAAGAAAAGATTTAATGTATATGGGACTAAATCATCCTAGGTATTCAAGGATTAAACTAGAAAAAAATTTAGGAACGCACAAGCATTCTTCCTTATCACTCTCTTACTGCCAAACTGGTGCAACCCTAAAAAAAATCCATTATAGGATTAACTCAGTAATGAGGAATATTTTATAAAATCCCAGACTTTATGAATGAATTTAAAAGAATTTGAAAACATATTAAAAATAGGAATAAAACTAAAGGATATGAAGAAATGCAAAATGGAAAACACCTACTAATTTGTGTATGGATTTCTAGAAAAAATAACAAACCACATAGTACTGATTTAATTACAGATAGAATGATGTATTAGAAGTATGGGTAAAAAAAGAATAAAATTAATAAAACCTATAAAGAAAACTCGTGAAAGAACATGCGAGATTAGATTGAAATTAAATGAATTTCAAGAAGAAAGAAAAGTTTTTAAACTCTTGATACTCATCTAAATGTACACAATTCTAAAGGAGAGCCCCTCGATTAGATTTACAGATTATAACTATTACTCAAAGAGATATAGAGTAAGAAAGTCCGTCATAGACAAGACCGTTAGCAGGATGAACATAGAATCTATTAGAAGAAGAATTTGCAGTAGACTTAGCTATAGAAAAAAAAAAACCAAGAATACGCTACAACAATAATAAATAAATTGATTTAAGTGCAAAGGCTGTAACTAGGAAATCTAGCCCTTAGATAAGGTAACATCTCATTGTTTAAAATATGTAAAATTCAATAAGATAATAGAGCCATAGATTTAGAAAAAATACTACAAGAACAACTATAAAAAGCTAATACTAATAATGGAACTAATACGAAAGTTATAGCTGAGACAACCTGAGTTAGAATCCTACAATTAGCCCTAAAGAATTAATGATAGCTAGTTCTAGCACCATTCCAAAGAACAACCGAACAAGATATACTGCAGATTAATAGTACTGAACTATACCATGAAAAGATTGTAGACAAGTGATGTTCCCGCCAAAAACCGAAAACCAATATAAAACATGAATGTCATATAGAAGAACCAATAATACTACAAGAATGAGAAAGTAAAGGAAAAATCTTATACATAGCAGCACATGATCCACAAGATGGAATCAGGTACTAGACTTATGGAACGAAAAGCGTAGTAGCATTTTTAATAAAAAATTATACTGAATGATCAGAAACCATATATAATACTTAGAAAAGTCTTAGGAGAATCTACTAAAGCATTATGGGAAGCCTATTAGGTAGAGTTTTCTCAGAAGAGTTTTCATATTTTGGCTATCATTAGATCCACATCCTACAATTACGAATCAAGGATTCATTAACATTATAAACCATGAGAAGAATCCTAATAGTGGATTAAGTAAACGTACAAAGAAATGCGGTAATAAAATTGAACAGCTAATTAATAATTAGACTCGTAACCATCTAAAGAAATCTTAATAATTAATTTTTTACTACTGTCCATTAGTGGTAATCTTTCGATCAAGATTCTAGTAAAGAATTTTTAATAATTTGTCTTGGATCTTTAGGACGGGAAAATAAAAAATTAAATGGATTTACGAGAGGGAGTATTACAAATTCTCAGGCCTAAATGGTCAATATTGTACATAGAAGCAACTATAATGAAAATACTACAAGAAAGTGCACGCACTTACAAATACCAAAACAAATTAAAATTAAAAATGAGATTAATTTCTTGTAAAGATGTAATATACACTGCTCAAAGTTAATGATAAATGAACAATATAAAGAAAAAAGTATAAGACCACAATCTAATAAAAGATGCCAGTAAGAAATGATACTTTCTTAGAGCGGGGGGGAAGAAAAAAACGTCTTCGACTATAAAAAATTAATATATAACACAAAAATAAGATAACAAAGCAGGCGCGGACTTGTATCGGGAAGACAAAGCAAAACGGGTGCAAAACACAAAGAGAAGGCGGGCTACAGCGAAAATCCAAACCTATAAGAATGTTTCCATCGAGCCGTATAAAACCTTTTAAGTGAATCTTGTTCCTAAAAGTATACATAAAGCTAGAAATGCTCAATAGTTAGAAGATTTAATGAACATTACTAAATGTAAGACGAATATATTTTAGATCACGAAAGTGTTTACTCATAGTAAGTATTGACTTAGAAGAACATACTAAGAAGAGGCTCCTACATTCAGAGGCAAGAACTAAATTAACGAAATAGAAATAAAGACCTGAATTTATAAGATTTTACAAGATTAACATTATTATATAATAAGATGCGAACATAATTTTGAAAAAGACACAGGTTAGATAGTAATTCTGTGTTGGTGGCAACATGTATCCTAGCAAAAATAAAAAAGCTAAAGTAATAAATCTTTTAAGAAGAGGCCTAACTTGCATAGAAAATCAACTAGTACTAAATAATTCAAATGAATTATATATAATATATAATATATATATATAAGATATATATATTATATAAAATATATATTTAGAAGTATATTAATATATATATATATATAGATATATATATAATATATATATGACCCGTAATAAACCTCAAGTTAATCAGTTTGAACAAATGTAAAAGAATTAGAGGTAAAAGAATGCTAAGATTAGAAAAGGCTAAACAATATTGGAATCAACGCCATCAATAGACAATCAAGAATTACTAATGAAGAATTTTACACCTTGGAGTATTTCATGAAGATAAAAAATTAAATACTGTTCACTTCATTAATCAGAACTTAAATTAGGAGAAATACGAATAGAAACCTTTAGATTAAGTTAGATTCAGGATGTACTACCAAACAATCTCAACCAAAACATCCTCAACAAAAAAATTATACCTCCAAACTATCAAAAATCTAGAAAAATCACTTGCAGCTATGCAAATGGACCGGAACACATAATTGTAAACAGACATTATATAGATAAAGCACAAATTAATTTTTTAAACACATGTTCAGAATTTTATAACATACTTATAAAATGGATAAAATATGGATAAAAGACTTTGAATATAAGTTTGGTAGCTTTTGTATTAATGATTTGTTTTTATACTATACATAAAGGAGACACTATTCTAAACAGTAATGAAAATAATTTTTCTCATAAGCTCACTCCATACCTCGATTTACTTTAAACCTAATACTAATATAAGACACAAATTAAAATAAATATATTGCGATAATTTTGAAATAATTCACATGCAAGTACGAATAGTTGTAATATAATATTTGGAAAATAAATCAGAAATAAAAGAGTTAGAATATTTAGATGATCTACATGACAATTCTGTCGAATAGAAATGGCAACGAACTATATAACTTCAAAACATCAATTCAAAAAATAGGACAAATAACAAAATCAACAAGACAAGATCACTTATAAAAATTCTAATCAATAAAAATCCTAGGGTGAAAAACCTCTAACGCATTGGAAAAATAATAAAACCGTATGTAAACTTAGACATTAATACCATTCCGCATATTAATCCAACACTGCTTCACTGAAGCACTAACAAGATTTAGAAGATTTTAAGTATACAATTAAAGAAGTATTAAAAAATTAGATAATAAAAAGATCATCTCAAAACATAGATCGAGCAAAATTTAAGGGTAAGAAATCAAGTGAAATAGTCAGAGAAACGCTAGAAGGTAAAATAAATTATAAAAATTAACGACAACACTAGAACTGACGGATATAAATTACCAAATATAAATAGAACCTAAAAATATAATACAAACAAAAGACTATTTTAGTCAGTTTGGATTGTAAATCAAGTATACTGGTAGATAAAAATGCACCCGATGTATTGAATGAACATCCTTTACATGTTCCCCAGCAGGACATTTTGTCATGGTTAGTCCATGCCATTTGGTTTAAAAAACACCTCCAATTTTTTCAAGAAAAAGTGGATGAAATCTTTGGAGAATATAAAAGACTTTTTCTAGTATAGTACAGATGATGTATTAGGATTCAGTACAGTATAAAAGAACACTTAGGACATTTACAGACGTGGTTTAAGCTATTTGTTAATAATGGGATACTGAATTATAAAAAGAAAATGGAACTATGTAAGGAATAAATGATTTAGCATTACATTATGGAAGGAAAAATGCAACTACAACCTCTATAGCCAAAAAAGTCCTAGATAAATGCCAGATAAATTAATTAGTTAAAAAGACCTACACAATTTTAGGAATATATACAATACAAAGAACAAAGCCACTTCCTAGCAGAGAAGTAGTCCAGATAACTCAGAAAATGTCTTAAAGACAATGCCATTTGGCAATTATTTTATATGTAAAAACTGTTTGTATAAGTTTTCTTACCATGAATCTTTTACTTAGTTATATGTTAATTTCGTAGCCTCTTAAAAGCATCGATCGATAAACCTGAATTCCATGACACTGACAAGTCATGTTGAATGTTCCTTAAGATAAACGAATAAGGACCCATATCCGTTTGTGTTAAAGAAGACTGCAATTAAGAACACAGCTCAGAGTAAAGAGAATTACCATAATACTAGATTCCTGAATAACATAGTCCAAAAAAAAAGAAAAAAAAAGAGGAAGAAAACTAGAAACTTTATCCTTATAACTCACATAAATAACAAGAGGTACTGAGTAGGGACTTACCAACGAAAGTTTGAACATTTATAGTTTTAACTCTATTGTAATGTGCAGTTCTCCGTTTGCATGTTCTTTTGAGCTATCTATTAAGTACAGAAAAAAATTCTGACATAGATGCATTTACTACGTAAATCAATGGGATAGCTAATAGCCTAGTTGTACTAGGTGGCAGCGTACCAATTATCCACCAGAACTACTAGCCAGTAGGTTTTTTGTAAGTTCCCTCTGGGGCAATAAGTTTAGTGGTCACACCAGCATAGCCTTTATAACCTTTTGCAGGGTATATTGGGTCCTCTCAATGAGAACATATACATGGGAACTTCCACATTTAGCTCATGTGGTTTTATTATCGGTTTATTAGTAGCTCCCACAGTTTCAGTCAGCCCCCTTTTTTCATTGATCATTATCAGTATCCACAGTATACAGTTTTCACATGTTTTTATAAATTGGGTCATTGCATTCAGTTAGTTCATAAATTTAGTATATCCTGTTCAGATGATTATACTTGCTTTGTGCTGTTCAATATATTTATTTTCAGCTTTATTCCTATGCTATCTTACATGCTCACGTACTTTCAATACTGACGCATACGGCGCTAACATCTTCGCACGATGTAGTTCAGGTTCTCAGCATCTGATCACGACCATAGATCGATTGTTTTCGCTCTTCATTCAGCAGATTCGTGGTGAGTCCTCATTCTCCGAGGACTATAGTCATGAGTTTCTTTTCAATATTAGTCTTTAGTTTCAAATTTATTTTGCTAATTTAGTTGGGGGGCTTGTCCAAGTATTTCCTATCCTTAGAGGCTTACTTCAGACATAGTGTTGTTCATCCAGCTTAATATTGTCAACGACCCAAATCGGATCGCGACTGGCACCGCACCCCACTTCCTTCTATGTGAGCGAACCAACCAATCTAAACACTTAACATTTCAATGTAATAACAACAGCAAGTACTGCGTAAGACTAAATTCATTACTAAAACCGTTCAATAACTCTAAATGCAAAACATCTATTATTATCCCCAGAACTGGAAGTCATCACCACAAGACTCTATGATCAATTACTAAAACTAAGAGTATTCTAAAAAAGCTAAATACAAAAGCTAGTCTATCCCGGAACTTCAGGCATCAAGACATGAGGAGGGAGATCCAGTCCAAGCAAAGCATTAAGCTCACCCTGAAGATCCGTGTTACGAAGACTGGCTAGAATTGCGAGTGAGTTTGAGACGACGGCATACGTTTGCTGCCCTCCCCCCAATAAACAGAAGAAAACATAAAAGTATGGGGGTCCAGGACACCACAAGTACTGCTTAGATATCATCCATCCGGCCAACTCAAAATAGAAAGCATATAATCTCAGATAAACATCATAAAATCAACTACTATTTCTTAACATGTGATAAGCACAAGTCATCAACATCATTTATAGCATCACCGAACATATATGTGATGACCCAAGCCTCCATACCATACGCGTTTGGGATACATGTTCTTTAGAGTTGAGTATATTATCATCTTTCAAGATTCATTATCTTATTTCCTCTTGTGTCGGTACTTGAACACTGCTGATCCTCTCCTACTAGTGTCGGAACGTGACACTCCCGATCCCTACTACTATGTGTCGGAACGTGACACTTCCGTCCCCTCATTCCAATGTGTCGGTACGGGACCCTCCGATCCCTACATCTACTGTCGTTTCGTGACACCCTCCCACTAATTCTCTGTGTTCGGACGTGACACTCCCGATCCCCACATCTACGTTCGGTTCGTGACACCCGGCCCCACTAATTCATGTGTCGGTACGTGACCCCCCCCCACTCCTATCCACTAATTTCATTCTATTAAATTATATCAAGCCTTCTTTTATATAAGGCCATATCAATCATTACAAGAGATTAGTTTGTTATATTTTATTCCAGATTTTTGGATTCAATACTTTTCATCAGGCTTGTTTCCTCACAATTCTATATATGTAAAATCACATCATGCATACACACAATATAAGCAATAGAAGAAGACTCTATAATACTAACCCCACACATATCAATTCGCTAATTAAGAGTTTTACTACGAACATAGTGTAAAAACCATAACCAAACCTACCTCCACCCACCTCCACCGAAGACTAGTGATCAAGAAAGATTTCCCCGCCTTGTGTTTTCCTCTTCTCGTTCATTCTCCCTTTCTCTCTTTCGATCCTCTCTCCTCTCTTGCTGTTCTTTTCCTTTTCTTATTCAAAGCGCAACCCTCTTTCTTTTACCCGAATTAATCATATAATTACTTTTAAAGATGCACTAATAATCCCTAATTAACTTAAGGTTTCCCTCTTTATCCCCTCAAGTAAGTAATACTTATAAACCTTAACCCCTTAACTTTAACTTAAAGCAGGAATAGTCCCAAACGCCCCCTTAAATTATTTAATTTAGAATCCCGACCCCGCCTTGGGATTACGCAGCCCTTGACGGGCCGTCTGCCTGCGACGGTCCGTCCTGCTGTCCGCTCGCAAGGGTCCGAGCTTGATTTTAGTAAAAAGCCCCTGTGACGGGCCGTCGTTCCTGAGACGGTCCCGTCCTGCCATTCGTCGTGGCGTTCAAGAGTCGTTTTCAGTACCCAATTTCAGAATTTCTAAGTGTCCATGGGACGAGACCTCCACGACGGTCCGTCCGTGACTCATGACGGTGCGTCGTGGCCTCCGTTGCCTCTGCCAAAGTTTTTCCAGAATAAAATCTGCTGCTCAAACGCTAAAAACAGGTCCGTTACAAATTTGAGTTAATATTTCCTTTTATATTAAAACTCATTGTTTTAAAATTTTCAGTTATAGGAATGAAGTTATTTCCCCATCTTTTTAGTTAATTATGATTTATTACCTTCCCGCAACAATTTATAATTCCTTAGTATGTTCATGATCAATGCCAGTAGGTTAGCTTGGGAGCACTTGTGGTCCTAGGTTCGTGTCCGGCATCCTCGGGGTAGCTCGGGGCGTGACATATATCAAAAGGGTAAAAAAAAATGAATTTCATTCAAATAAAAATCTACCAAGAATGATACACAAATTAAATAACTTCTAGAAACATCTTTAGTTATTAATTACTATACCATCATTTTTGTTATTTCTTTATTTTTTTTTTTTTTTAAATGCATTATTGCGATAATCTATGTATTATATCACAAGTAAATAAATTATGATTTTACGATTAGCTCTAATAATTATATATCAAATATAATTTAGGTGAAATCAATCAAAATAAAATTCAAATTTTATATGTATATTAAATTTTGTGTATAAAATTTTTAAGATTTTTGTTATCTTAAATATGCTATATATTTTTTTCAAATTCAGAAGTTTTTTCTTTGAGATGAATTAAAAAAAATTAAGTTCATATAAATAAAAAAGGAGGATCATATATTTAAAAATAAAATATATAATGTGTTCTTATAAAAATGAGCTTTCTATATTTTTTTTTAAAAAAAATTCTTTTGGTTTCCTTCTATTATTTGTGCATATGGAGTTTTAAGATTTGAATATTTTAATATACAATAAATGATTTGAAAACTCTAATTCTCTTTCTTCGTTTAATTTCTAATTTTGTACATTTTAAAAATTACATTAAAAAAAAATAACATCTCATGTTAAACAATTCAAGATGTTTTAGAAAAAACATAGTTTAAAAATCATATAATGAAATTTTGAATTTATTCCCTTTATTTTTTTCGAAAAAAAGAAATGAATAGATTTATTATGAATCACTGTAAAATGACAACTAAAAATAATGTGAGAATCATATAAGAAATTGTGTTTAACTTTCCTAAATCACTTCTATCATATACAATGAAACAGTGGAGGAACATTATTATTTCAAAATTGAACTAAAAGGTACGTAAATTAAACAGTTTCAAAATATTTTTTAAGACAACACAATCTAACAATCAACAAATTTAGTGGCACTTTTTCAAATTTCATTTGTGTCACAATTGAAAGAGAAAAAGTAACATACGTCAGGACATGCATTGGCATGGGCACCTAATGTACAAGTATTCATCACTATATAAAAAGATTGAAAATTAGACAATCCTCCAACTCTTTTTGTTCATGTTCTATTACGTAAAATGTAAATTGAATACAATACTATACAAGTATCCAAATATATAAATATTTCACTATATAAAAAATAGAATGAAAATCACACAATCCTCCAATTCTTTTTGTTCCACGTTCTTCCTGTAATACATATACAACTAATGAACTCATCAACCTTTCAACATGATGTCTACAAATATAAATTTCATATAAACAAGACAGAAAAAGGAAACAGAAGATATCCGATAAAAGATATGTCACAAAAATTACTCATGAAAATCAAGTAAAAGATGGTGAATTGGAAGAAAATTTGAGAAAAAAATGGTATATTAAAAGAGAAAACAGCAAAGGGGGTAAAACATGGGGAACAAAGCACCGAAAAAGATGTTTGATTGGTATTAATTAAGCATTAAAATTATTTTTGCTATTTAATAATATTTATGTATCCCTAATATCTTATTAAGAAAGTTCTCAGTTTAATATTAATTTTTGCGATTTACTATTTATTATATCCATACCAAACATAAAAAGAATGAACTATAGTGCTTTACCTTCTATCTATATATATATATATTGGAGTTACTATATTCTTTAGTTTTGCCTAATCTTATACTCCAAATCAACCCAAACTATTCTGTATATATATATATATATATATTGAAGTTTACTATATTCTTTAGTTTTTCCTAATTTTATACTCCAAAGTCCAACCCAAACTAATTCTGTAAATACTCCTTCACTCAAAATAAATTAAATTAATTACAGTCCATCCCTCCTTTTAGTTTATGCGAATTTTTCCTTCATCTCCCTTTAAATTTAGACAAATTGTCACTTGTGTCATGTACTAGGAAAGACAAGTAGGGGAGATGCAAAGTGGAAAGGGGATAGCTATATCTCGTTTATTTTTGGGGTAGGATTTACTAATTTTTGGACTTTACTGAAACTTTATCCTTTCTCTCTTATCACATCCCCATCATACTAATATCTTACGTTTGGTTTTTTAAAAAAATTCAATTTTCGCAAAACTAAAACTAAAATAATGCAATTTTTTTCTTTTAAAGGCAAACATCATCTTCTTTTCTAAATGTTTTTGTCGGAAATAGTTCAACTAGTGAGCCCTCAATCAAGTCCCATCTCGTCTTAGAAATCTGAAATAACTTTTATTTAAGAAAACTAGAGAATAGCCACAACAACAGATAACATACTTTTAATATAGTATTATTGATGACTAAATGAGTATGGTGCAAACAATTTACCACAATTATTCTTTTTTAAAAAATAAAACACATTTCCCTAAGACATTGTGTATCAATATATTAAACATGTATGCACATCTCAATAAACTAGAGAATATAAAAGTCAGCTGGCGCAGACAAAAAAGACGGGAGTAGAACTCTCCCAAATCCCAATAATGGTGTACCCATCCTTTAAAATATCCATATTGATAAGAAGCCAGGACATGGGCAATGAACATGGAGGATAAATGGGTAATAATACTATATTATGAAAAGGAATGGGGAAATGCTGACATAAGAAACAACAAATTCAGCCATTGCTATATATTTATCGCGTCATTACCTCCAACTTGTCATCATGATTCGTCATATCAATCTTCCTTCTCTTATGTCTTTTGGCTATATTCTAGGGCTTTAATTGGAATTTTCTCATCTTTTTTTCGCCAATGGACTGTGGAGGATAAGCCTGAACATCTTCTTGTTCTTGTTCATGGCATCTTGGCAAGCCCAAGTGATTGGACATATGCACAAGCAGAGCTAAAAAGGCGGTTGGGAAGAAACTTTGTCATGTATGCGAGTTCGTGTAACACTTTCACTAAAACCTTCACTGGGATTGATGGAGCTGGAAATAGGCTAGCAAATGAAATCCTTCTGGTTTGTAACGAGGAGAGAACATACCTTAAAGAAGATCTCATTTTTTAGCTATTCACTTGGTGGATTGATTGTCAAATATGCACGATTCTTCTTTATAGTGAATGATCTGGTTGCTGCTTCGCTACTACAAACATCAAGCATAAAAGATTAATGGCTGGGCTGGCAACCAATCAATTTATATCACTTTAGGCAACCCACATCTTTGGTGTCAGAGGGAAAAATAGCAAGCTTTCCATTCTATTTGGGGAGTTCCGATCTTGAGAAACTTGCATGCACCAATTGCTCCCTTTGTGGTTGGTCAAAACTGGTAGACAAGCTTTTTCTTAGCAGAATGGCAACCCAACAACCACCTCTTCTACTTCGAATGGCATCCGATAGTGATGTGGTACCTTCATATCCACCCTTGTGCTGTTCAATGCCGAGTACTTTATTGCGAATCGTATCTTAATGACCATATGTTTGGTTGGCGTACATCCTCTATCCGAAGAGACAGAACTTTGCCAGCCTCTCGGCGGTCTTTAGATGGTTTCAAAGCATGTTGTAGATATTGGAGTACTGTTCGGGTCTGTTCCATCTGAAGGTCCATTTTCCCTCCTGAAAAGGCAGCCAAAGCAAAAAGAGGCAGCACAAAATGCACCCAGCATGCAGACCATTGGAATAATCATGAAATTATGGAAGCGGCAAATGATACGCGGCTTACAGCAGGTCAGTTTTGGAAGAAAGTTGAAGTTAAGCTTTCCTCAGCATTTTGCC
The DNA here is from genome assembly GCA_027704765.1 of Solanum habrochaites. Lineage (NCBI taxonomy): Eukaryota > Viridiplantae > Streptophyta > Magnoliopsida > Solanales > Solanaceae > Solanum > Solanum habrochaites. The sequence continues at coordinate 19,432 of JAKWJA010000902.1, forward strand.
TTTCTTCTCAAGCTCATAACTATCCATGAAAAAGAATGAATGGTTTCACAATGCTGGAGCTTGGAATAAATGCTCATGTGGCGGACCAATAAAGCGCAAGAGAGCAACAGGATGCTCCTTATTTTATTACTGCTAGTTTGTATCTTAGCAGATAGTTCGAAATGAATTGATACAACATCCATTAGTCAAGATTGATTCTTCTGAGCAATTGTAATTCGGATAAGTGTTTGTAAGAACCAAAAAATACAAACAAAACTTAAACTCACCCCTTGAATGAGATAAATCATATGCTGCTTCAGCAACATCTTGTAGTTTTGTCCTTGAAAGAGACACACGAGCTTTTGACATGTCAGTTACAACCACAGTTCGCACTTAATTGGGCTGTTAATAGTGCTCTCTCTAGACTCTCTCCCCCCCCTGAATTCCCAATCCGCTTTCAAAATTGGTTAAATCAATTCCAATGAGTATTGACTTGCCATTATAGCCTAAAGCAACTAGTATTTCAAATGCCATATCTTTCCCCAAGAAAGCTGAAGATTCCACAATAGGACCCAAATCCAGATAAAAAGATCCGGAAGAAGAACCTGTCACATTGAAGCCGGGATTGATCTCCTCACCATAAAGTAGTGGGGGAGTCATGGTGATTAAGGAAACCATAGCTTCTTCTGCTTCTAATGTCCATGTCAAGACTGGACATCCCATTCATTTCCCTGAATACAAATTCTGACACTTACATACTAGAATCAATCATCTTTCAAATAATCTGTCCACGACATTGCCCTCATTAGCTATTTCAGCAGCACAATCCCAAGTTTCGTGTTGTTTAAACCATGATGCAAATCATCCAAAACTGTTTCCATCTGTACAATTCTCGGATAACTCTAACGGATTATTCACTCCTGAAAACAGAAATCAGTTTTATCATCAATCATTAGTAGGACATTGAGTTGACATACCAACATAACAACCAACTAACTTTATGGATCCTCACTTATTTTTAAAATAATGAGAATCATTGGAACAACCTTATGTAATTTTAACGACGACTGCCAATTATAATTATATTATCATATGATCTGTTAGAATATTTGATTCTTCCCCGATACAGTGTAGCTTGAACATGTGGACATGTTTCTTCTATCTATATACCCAAATGACAAATCAATAAGATATATAGAGAGACAATGTCAGATTCAGGTTAAAATCATGGTTTCAGGTTTTGTAATTCCACAGGGGCATAACCACAGTTAAACGATATTCCAATACTAAAACCTACAAACAATCAGTAATCCCTACAGTGCGGTCTGTGAAGACGTAGTGCCCGTGCACAATCTTGCCCCTACCTTGGGAAGGTAGAGTGGTTTGTTTCTGATAGCCCCGCTCTAGCAAAACATAATCAAATCAAGTATGGGGAATACTTAGGGGAGCGCAAGTAGAACAACAATAATACTATACCGAACAAAGAAAACGACGGGTAATAACTCAAATCAATAATAATAGATGTAGGAGAGTAGCCGCTTCCTTGTTCCAGAAGTAGTTGGTCATGGTCAGCATAATCCTATAATCCAGTATAAACTCTATCCGCTTATCATATCTTCAAACGTTTCAAACACCAAGCGCTGAAGAGACTAAAACCTCATACTAACCCCTCATATCAAGTTCATATATTCCATTAACAGCACAAAAGGATCTAACATTTTAGCATTGCATCTACCAGTGACAAGGATATAGCTCTGAGTACATAAACTTTAAGCCAACTGGTGATCATATGTTATATTGCAGCAGAAGGATATAAACCACACATGCAATATAAAAAAACCAACCGTACAAAATCTACTCCATAAAGTACCTTCCTTTCCATACCTCTAAGGTAATACTCCATTAAAAGAAAACTCAAAATGTAAGTAGGGAAATCCAGTCAAGGCAGCCGCAATTTTCCTCCCCCTTGCTATCTTTCCAGTCGTGGACAACCAATGTAGAATCAAAAGATCATATAAACCAACATAACTAAAACCAACATAGCAATATTCGCTCTCAGTAATGTATTTGGAATTAAGTGACGGAGCTCCTTGGAACCATTAACAAATATAAGATTCGATTTTTTAATCGTTTTGACATCAGTGATGGCAGCTAATTCGCATGGATCAAAGATAACATGTTTCTGTAAACTAAACGACCATAATCTCCAGTAGTAGTGATAGATAACTTCGGTATTTTGCTACGTTTCTTTTTGTATAGTTATGTAATAATTGAAGATAAACTCTTCATTTATAGAGTAACTGAACAGTATCAACGTACTATACATCCAAATTACATCCTCTCGGTTCATATGCAAAACTTTTCGAACCACAGCCTTGGAGATCATCAAGTTCCTCTGATTTTGGCGGAAATTGGTAGTTCCCAATTTTCGACAATTCTTATAATCTCTATCTTACTAGACTTACAATTTGCAACTTCTAATCTGTAGGTGGGCACGGCCTCCTGAGACGTTTTCTGGGAAGTGGAAGACGATAGCTAAGACCTTGTTTTTGTGTAGTTTTTCTTTTTTTTTTTTTATTTTTTTTTTGGGATTGTTTTTGACTGGCTGCCTATGAGCCGATGGCTTCTCGGCCGCAGCCTCTTTATTTCGAGGAAGAGTAACGCGTTCTGCATACACTCACCCTCCCACCCTCTCCTAGCCCCACTTTAAATGTGACTAGCCTGGGTCTCCTACTCAATTATAAACTAAAAAACTGTGTAAATAATAGTATTAGATTTAATTAAGGGATTTTACACTAACATTCCCACCAAGTCGCAGACCATGATTACACAAAAGTAAGGCCATGAAAGTAAAATATCAATTAGAAGTGGTTAGGCGTACCAAAGTGTTAGCCAGCAACCCCATAAGGGTAACAGATTTTTGAAGATCTCTGCAAACCCCAGTATTATCTAGTTATTTCACCGTCCTGCGCTAGTTGCCACTACGTCTAACTGAAACAACAAGACCTTCAACCCTAGTTTCATTCCTAACTTCTCTTCTCTTTCACCGCACACCGCACCACCTGCACCATGGCCGCCGAGATGGTTCGACAACCAAAATGAATGAGTTAGCAGCACATAGGTTTTAACACTGCGGCTTACGAATGGTCCCCCTCCTTAATGATCATCATTATTAGTTCTCTATTTTTTTCGTTTTGGGAATTTAAGTTCTATTATCATGAATCAGAGCCATGCTATGGATGTTCAACTCTTGTAGAAACTTCCCACTTATTTTATGGGGGAACAGAACAAAAATCTACAAAAAGGATCGCGGTTTGAATCTTTTGACTTCGAGGCTGAATAGCCACAATCTGCTTCACTGAGTTTGAATACATCACAGATTGCTTTGTAAAAGAGTATGACCGCTTATTAATCTAGCATTTTCGCGTTCAGAGGTGTTGAGGTTGAGAGCTGTTTTGCATAAGCCAAAAGCAATCAAATCGCGAACCACCAAGCAGCCAGTGTAACTCTCTCTAGCTCACTCCCATCCACATATTCATTTCGAAGTTGTTAACGAAAATGTCCATCATAATAAGTTGATAAAACCAAAGATCTATCATTTTATCTTCGGATAAAAGTTAACGCTGCAAAGACCCCACATAGGAAAAAAGAAGCATAGTACAAACAAGTTTTCTGTACGATACCACTAGCAGATGAACCGAGGAACTCGTGCGTGCCGCGGCTTGACCTTTCAAATTCAAATGGAAGAGGTGATTTTCGTAGTGGTCGGGTGGAACACAAACCTTCACAGTCATATGGTTGTAATGAGGCAAAAACAAAGCTAGGCAAGTATATAAGAAGCTCCAATCCAGAAAAGACCAATAATGTGAAATCGAAAATAATTTATATAGGTTTGATTTGACCAAAGATATTGAACCACTGATAACAACACTCAGTTATTTTTACATTAGTGAAATAATTGGACTAATTGCTCTACTATGTCATTTGTTCTTTCTATTTTTTCCACATTTATATCTAAGATAATATTCATGCAAAACTGAAAATTATCACGAAATTGCACCTACAAGGAAATAGGAGAAGAAATTCAGAAAGGCTTTGTGTTCTTCTCTTCAATTCAGGCTTCAGGACCGGGTCCTGATGGGACGCGAGGCAACCCGAAAGAGAGAGTTGCGCTCCTGACACTGTCGGCTTTTTTGAGGGCGGTGCCAGCCCTGGAGCAGAGGCTACGACGGCGTCCGATTCGGCCGGACATATAAATGGCCCCAGACACTCTGCCAGCGACCGGTTTTATATGCGGCATGCGCAGTCCCTCTCCCTGCCGGGCCCAAACCGGTCCGGTGACACCCCTGCAAGCCGTGTACAGCCGATTTGCTAGTGCACCTCCAACTGAGGTTCTCTACTCGACCTAGTCCTTCTGTCTCCGATGGATGTTAGATCTGGGAAGGTTTGAAGAACAATTTGGAAAATGTATGGCTGCTGTGACATTTTGGGTGATTGTGAACTTTTCGCACTACTCCTTTCAAACTAACCAAGGGCACACAATACCAGAACAGTGTTTGCGCACTTGGCAAAACTTGTAGCATTTTGGCCAATGAAATTGAATTTGTGTATAAATCAAATTGAAGCTTTTGAACATTAAATTTGAATTTTGTTAAATTATACTTAAATATCTGTATTTTTATAGCAAAT
>JAKWJA010000903.1:0-55347 GCA_027704765.1 Solanum habrochaites
TGGGAATATAGCTTGTTTTCGCAATTCTTTCTCTGTGAAGGTAGGTTATGGTTTTATAATATGCTATCTGTAAACTCTTAATAGCGAATGAGTATGTGTTGGGTAGTATCTATAAAGTCTTCTATATTCTTAATTGTGGTGCGCATGATGTGATTTATATATATATTGTGAGGAAAATAACATGATTAAGCTTTTGAAATCCCAAATCTTGATAAAAACCTAATGCTCTGTTAATGATGATGCTTGATATAAAAGAGGCTTGATGACTAAATTGCTGAATGATGATGCCTTGGTATAAAAGGATGCTTGATGAATTAATAGAATGAATTAGTGGTCGGAGTGTCCCGTGCCGACACGATAGATGTATTGGGACGGTGTCACGACGACACGGATAGATGTAGGGGAATCGAGTGGTCCCACGTACGACCACCTAGAATTAGTGGGACTGGTGTCCAGAACCTACACATATTATGTCGGGGATTCGGAGTGTCCACGTACCGCACATAGAATTAGTGGGACGGGTGTCCGAACCTACGAACGAGATGTAGGGTATCGTTAAATATCAGACCGAAGGTTCAGAGACTTAGAGTTCATGTGGTGAAACAAGTCTTGTTGAATTTTCGCCCATGAAAGGGGGATATGCGGTTTGGTAAAAAGAGAAGTTAGGTCCCAAGGTAGATATCGGTCCCATTTGAATTGTGAAGCGAGTAGGGGAGGTGTTTTCTTTAAAATGAATTAGCTTTGCCACCATCACTCTCCGGAGTACTCCGGTCTTCTGTGCGCGGTTGAAAAGATCCCAGGGGATGGAAACTACTTATCCGTTTGGATTCAGTTTTCTTGAATGAAATGTGTCTTATGAGGAGGAACCTTCATTAAGATAGAGAAGATTCGCAAGAAGTTTGAGATCCAGGAGATTTGCTCTGATAAAAGTTCAATGGAAACTCGACCCGTGAAGAAGCCACTTGGTAGAGAGGCATATGCGGAAAGAGACCCACATCTGTTTACAGATTCAGAGTAGCCCGTTTGCCGCCCGTATGTTTTCCTTCTAGTTGATCCGTTCGGGGAACGAACGATGGGTAAATTTGGTATCTATTGTAACACCCTGTTTTGTCGTTTGAGCAGCAGATTTTATTTTGGACACATAGCTAAGGCGACGGACCCCACGAACGGACCGTCATGGGCGCGCCGGACCGTCGCGGTCTCAGTTCAAAACCTTGGAAATTTCTGAAATTTGGTGCTGATAAATCGACTCTCAACCACCGCCCGGTTTAAAATGCGAGGACGGGACTCCAGACCCTATAGTGAAAATCGAGTCCTGCGGTTGCGAACGACACCTATACAAGCCGACCGTCGCAGTCACACGGCCGTCGCATGTTCGCAATCCCAGTCGGGGTCGATTTCTTTACAAACGTTTTAAAGGGACTTTTTTACTATTCCCTGTTTAAAATATAAGTTCGGGGTTAATGTTTAATAAGTCTACTTACTTGGGGGTTAAAAGCGGTAACCTTAAGTTAATTTAATTAGTGTTTATTATTGCTAATCTTTTATTCCCCCTAATTATATGTTAATTGAGTAAAAGAACAGAGGGTTAGAATAAGAAAAACAGAAATAACAAGGAAGTCAGAAACAGAAGAAGACAACGAGTATAGAGAGAGAGAACGAGAGGATAGAAGGATTTTGAAGAAGATAGCTTGTTGATCGAATATCTTTCGGTGAACTTGTAGGTTATGGTCCTTTATATACTTCCGTAGTCAAACTCGTATTAGCGAATGAATATGTGTTTGGGTATTATTATAAAGTCCGTCTATATGCTTATTGTGTGCATGCAATGATGTGGATTTTATATATATGATTGGTGAGGAAATAGCCTGATGTGGCTGGGAGCTGTATTGAAATCCCAATCTTTGATAAAAACCTATCTCTTTATTACTATGATGCCTTGTAAAAGAAGGCTTGATGAACTAAAGTGATAGATGATGATTCCTTGGTATAAAAGAGGGATTGATTAATAATAGATGAGATTAGTGGATCGGAGTGTCACGTAACCACACATAGATTTAGTGGGGCGGGTGTCACGAACCAACACGTAGATGTAGGGGATCGGAGTATCCCCCCCAACGTACAAGACACATAGAATTAGTGGACGGTGTCACGCACCGACATGTAGGATGTAGGGGATCGGCTGTCAGTACCGACACATAGAATTTAGGGTATCGGGTGGTCACGAACCGACCGTAGATTTCGGGGATCGGAGTGTCACGTTCCGACACATATAGTAGGGGATCGAGTTTCACGTACCGACACAAGAGAAATATAGATAATGAATCTGTGAAAGATGCTAATATACTTAATCTACATAACTGTATCCCAAAAGAAGTATGGTGTGGAGGCTGAGTCCTCATAGCTCTGATCGTGTGATCTAATAAATGATGTTTTGATACTTGTTGCTATCACATGTTAGGAATAATTAGTACAAACTGATTTATGAATATATCATCTGAGATCTATTGCTTTCTTTTTGAGTTGGCCGATGATATCTACTCAGTCTACTTGTGGTTGTACTGACGCCCCTCCTTTTATGTTTTCCTGTTGTTTATTTGATGGAGTGCAGCAAACGGTGCGCACCTCGCTCAACAGTAATTCTAGCCAGTCTTCGTCCCACCGGTCTTCAGGGTGAGCTAATGCTTCCTACTTTGGACTGGATCTCCTCTCATTTCTTGATGCCATTAAAGTTCGGCATAGACTATATATGCTTTTATTTGTTTAGCTTCTTAGAATACTCTTAGTTTAGTAATTGTGATCATAGATGTTCTTGTTGGTGCTGCCTTCCAAGATTTTGGGGAATTAATAATAGATTGTTGAATTTTATAAGTTTATTGACATTGTCTTTTATTTATGAGTTTAAGTCTTTCCGCATTGCTTTATGTTGATATTAAATTGACGATGATACGTTTTAGATTGGTTGGTTCGCTGTCACACTAGGGGGTAATGTGGGTGTCCATCGCGCTTCTTCCGGGGCTGGCCAAACTAAATTCTGTTTTTGGGGTCAGTTTGACACAAACTTCTAAATCTGAATCCATGAGAAGGGGGGCCCACGTTTAAAAAAGATCTATCGTGCGCTGCGAAGTTACTCCGGGGGGACTATCCGAGGGTGGCATCGTTTCGATTTTGACTCTCGACATTCCCAATGATCCGGGGCGGTACCGTGGTCGCGTCAAGCACGCCTGGGCCCACCTCCGGCATGCGGCAGGCGCTCGCGCGGCGAGAGCGGACAGGGAGTCCGTCTGTTACTGAGGGCCTCTCGAAGAGAACAGAGGGAGGGGGGGGGCAATGGAGCGCAAACAAGCATAACACATGAAAAAGTGAAGAGGGGCGGCGCAGGGGGGTTGGACAATAAGCTTAACCAGAAATAGGTACACAAACTGCACTTATACCTAAGAAACCCCTAATCACTACGGAGAAAAGGAAACAACAACCAGTAAGAAACACAATCACACACTAGGACACACAACAACCAAACAAAACAACAAACACGCAAAAGTGAATCGCTGAAACCCACCATTTCGTAGTGATGGTAAGGCCTAAAACCTTGAGTCTAACAAAAAACAACATAGACAAGGAAGAGACAAGAACAACAACAAGAAGAAAAAAAACTCCACGCACAGACACACACCATATTTACCCACATAAATCAATTTTATGAGAAAAAATGTACTAAAAGCTAGGGTCCTAATCACTGTGTGTGTGAAACCTTAAATAATTTGTGAAAAACAACGAAACACACAAACACAGGGTGGACGGGGTCCACCACAATTTAGACACACACAATAAAACTTAAATCCCATAAAAACCAAAATTATAAAACCAACCCCCCCCCCCCAAAAAAATTAATAACCAAAACCCTAGCCCTAAGTTAAGAACCCTCTAAATCGTAAAGAATAATGTCCCTGAAAAATCTTTAAAATTCCTAAATCGAAAAACCTTCATAACCGAAAAAATTTGAGAAACCTTAAACCAAACCTTAAACGGAAAACTCCTTAACCAAATGACCTATATTTTTTTTATTATCATGTTCATTATTATATGAATTGGGGGGGGGGGGTGAACGATGATGTGTTAGTTTATATTATTTATTAAGCTTTATCCTATACCTTTAAAGTACAAACAAATATACTACGCTACATCTTTTCGTGATGCCCAGGTCCTGAGTGTTCAAATCACGTGGAGATCGGTTATGATCTGTATAAAGCAATATAAGTGGTGTGTCCTCGTTCATTGAAGATGATTTACATGCCTTATATTAAGTCTTCCAGTTTATTTTCACTTTTGCTCGAGTTAGCAGGGGGCATGTCCCACCATCTCTAGTCAATTAGTCGTTTTTATTCAGACATTGTTTTGTCACGCTTAGAGGATACCCCCCCCCCCCTAAACGTAACACAAGACTTAGGAATACGCATGACCCATAGAAAATAGTGAGTTAGCATATCATAAGCATATTAAGATCACCGCACTAAACCCGGCTCACTGAAACAACAGAAACCCTAACCCTAAACGACCTTTAAAAAAAAACAATAAACTAAAAAACAAAACCGTAACCTCTCAAAAAATCCCTAAATTTGTAGTCCTATGACCTAAACACAAAGAAACTCTAAGACCTAGAAATCCCTCATTCAAAAAAATCTTTTAAACTTTCAAAAAAAATAAATTAAAACCCTAAACTAAAAACTCCGAACCTAAGAGCCGGAACAAAAACCTAAGAAACACCTACACCATAATTTACCCTTAAAATTATTTTTAAAAAAATCTTAAATCCTATATAACCTAAATCCTAAAAATCATGAAGAAACTCTAAACTTTTAACCCAATACACTAAGAAACTGTAAATTTTAAACCCTTAAAAATTCATAATCCCAAAATTCATTCCCAAAGAAAACCCCAAAACCTTCTCTAAAAAAGTAAAAAGCCTTTAAATTGTAAACCTAAAAAATCCTTAAAATATATTTAAAATAGACCCTAATCCCTTGAAAAACCCTACACCGAAAACTCTACCCTAAACCTTACATTCTAAATGACCCGAGATAAACCTAGGAGGCCTTAAATGCTAAACTCAAACCCTAAACCCCAAGCCTTATAAAAAACTAAGAAAACCTAAAAACCCCCTTTAAACCATAACTTCTAAAAAATCCTGAATCTAAAATCCTAAGCCCTAAACCCAAATGAAATAGAAATCGTATAAAATGTATCAAAAATAACTTTTTTGAATCCTAAAGATAAAAAATTCTACAAAAATTTGAGCCCTAAACATTAAAACATAAGAATCCTTATACCTAAGAAATCCTAAAACCACAAACCTTATGTAACCTTAAAAACATTTAAAACTATGAACCAAAAAACTCTAAAAATAAAAATAAACCCTTTTAGAACCCCTAATAGTATTAACATTAGAAAAACCTAAAAAACACTAATCCTTGCACCATATTTTTCACTAAAAATAAATTCTAAAAAATCCTAAACCCTATTAAATGTAAACCCTAAAAATCGCTAAGAAAACCTAAACCTAATAAGCCTTAAATGTAATAAACCTTAAATATAAAAAAATCCTTAGAACACCTAACCCCTAAAAAATCCAAAAAGTAACCTCAAAAAAGTTCATCACTTGTAAAATTTTGATTCGATGTTTCGATGATTAAAACTACCTACAAGTAATTAAAGATATTGAATAAATGTTAATTAGTTGAGAAATTGAAGGGGAAAATAATAGAAAAAAATCACGAAGTATTGATACTTAGATAAAGTTCTAGGTCCAAAACCTTTCCATACTTAATATATTTGGGTTTTCAAAAGAAAAACCTGCAATTTTCAGCCTCTGAAACTGAGCCTCACGCGCTGACTAGGCGTCTGGGCCTTTTTGGCGCTGACAACTTTGTGGTCCGCAGACTGGTGCCCCGTGGCTGCTTACTCAGCAGTTAAAGGTTGACTTTGACCATTGACGTTGATGTGGTTATCCATTTGGAAACTTTTTTTATTTGAATTCTAATTTTTTTTTTCAAATTTTCACAAGTAAACACTTCGACCGAGTTGAACCTGATAATATTGGATCAAATGTGCTTTCTTTCTTCTTCTTCCTCATCAAGAATACACACAAAATCACAATATACTCAAATCAACTCGAAATTGGCTCAAAACACAAAATTTTCTTCCATTTAAGTTAGAGAACAAAATCAACTAATTATTAACCCTCCAATTTCTCCATAATCAAAAGACCCACTTTAAAAATTTGAAAAGCTTGAAACCCTTCAATGGTAACTTCACTTCTACAACTCCTAATTGAAAAAAAAATTCAAACCTAGACTCAAAATACAATAAGGAACCCTTATCTAGTGTAATAAACAACAAATAAAAATAAAAAAATTCAGATTTCTTTTTGGACTTTTTGTTTTTTATTTTGCAACCTAAGACTAGATTTGTAAGAAAAAATCTAAACAAGACTCTAATACCAAATGTAAAGATTCCAAATGGGGAAGAAACCAATTGAAATCAAAAGTGGAATTAAACAGCACAAACATAAGATGGATTAGAAATAAGAGATGAGAAAGAAGAAAGAGAGGCTAACTGACTAAACAATCAACCAAGAAAAAGAGAAACTTGAATTCGAATATAAACAACTCAAATTGAAAACCACAAATGAGTAATCTCAAGTGTCATATAGGTTAAGAAGTCCTAAATCAACATTGAGAATCCACCCATCACTAATCTAATTTAAGCTACAGTAAGATAAGCTAACCTAAATGGATTCCACTTTTAAATTAAACTCTTGAAAGAGTTAGTTCGTTTAACATTCAAATTCCATGTAGTCTAAGTCTTCCAAAGTAAAATAAACTACTATTTATACTAATAACATAAATAAGACACTTCTTTGACAATTTTACCCTAAATGAGGTAAGAGCCTTGTATGGTTGTCTTCTTTTATGAATTCTTAAAAATTATGAGATGACCATTTGCACAAATGACCCATTTCTTCTTTTTCTTAACTTAGATGAGCATTCCACACATTGTACTTCTTGATTTTGTGTCCATCAAGCTCCTTAAATCTTTTAGGCGATCCATGCTATCTATCCATGTTGTTATCACACAATGACTTCATCATATAGATTTATGTATATCATAAGACCTTGCACATAGTCACATTACTTCACATAACTAACTTCACATTATAGATTCACATATGGGTCTTATAACACATTGAAACCATAATTCATGAAAGATGCAATTTTCACAAAATTTGAACTTCATTACAGTGAATTCAAAACATCCCTAATGTCACATGCCTAAAAAATTTTTATAATTCCACTCTAGTCCTTTATACTTAATCCCTTAACATCGTTCTCATAACAAGTTTCATAAAAGCCATTAAGAGAATTAACGTCATTCAAGCATAACACTCTAGCTACTGTCACTTAATCACTTTATAAAGGCACATTTAAAACAGAATATCATATTTAATCCTTACTTCAACTAACAAGCCTTATAAAGCCACTTCACAATAGACTAGTAACTTTACATTAATACAATTCAAATAACACAATGTTGACCATATTGGAGAATTTAGAACTTTAAACTAACCAACGTAAAAATTTACCCTTTAAATCCATGCTTTCATCACCTATAACATTTTTATTAATAATTCATCATGATTAGGCCCTTTGGTTAGTAGCTAAACAACAAATACAACCATAAGAAATCAAAACTCAAAACTAGGTATGATGCTCATAATAACCCTTTCTCTTAAGTCAAAATTAGATGAAACGCCTCTTACAGATTTCTTGAATTTTAACCTAGGATTATCACAAACATTATAAATACATTATCAATTCATTTGAAACGTTTTCATGCAGGACCCATATTTAGATTTGAAGATAGTAGAAATTAGGGTTGAAAACTCCTTTTTGAAAATTAGTTTGAAGGGACTCCTTGAATGAAAGAGCATTCCAGGATGGATACCATACCACACATTGAAGAAATACCAAAAGATTTTTGATGTAGAAACGACCATCAACAACCCTCCTAGCATTTCTTGACTTCTAGCTTCCATGGAGACTTAAGAGAGTCTTCTAATAGAGAGGGGGTTTTGGTATTAGAAGAGGGTTCCTAAAACTGGATATTAGGGATTTAGAACACGTTTTATCTAACATAAACCTGAATAAACACTAAAACCAACGTCCTAGGGTCATAAAAGACTGGAAGTGAATTTACCAAAGACCCCAAACCAAGGCAGCAACTTACAGGTTTTGGCAGATCTAACAAACGAGACTTAACCAACGGACGATCTGTGCATCAACGGACCATTGGTAGGGTCTCATGGATTTATATTTAGCTCCAAATGGAGCCTAGTATCCTGACTTGCAAGTCCAATTGTTGCCCTAGGTCAACGGACCGTTGGTGGACCAACGGACCATCCTTAGGGTCGTCGTTTGGTCACTGCTTTGGTAGTTTGGTCCAAGTCTTGGGACCTTCATCTAGGGCCCCTTGTGGGTCCTATGTGGGGTCGTGCCCGGACGTTAAACCTCCAAACTAAGTCATTTAGGTCTTAGTAACATGCCACCTTAGTTTTAAGGAAAGTGAATACGTAAAACTCACTCAAACACGACAAGACGTAAGAATACTTTCTAAGGCACAACTTTGACGTCAGGCCATTTTTGGACATTTGACCTCCAAACTTAACCAAACTTCTCCTTGCCTAATAACATTAAGACTCAATTTTATTTATTTTTTTAAACTTAACTTCAAATTACTCAGAAACACTCAATGCGCTCTCGTTCACCTTAGTTCATTTTGGTGGGTGTTACATTCTCCGCACTTTAGAATCACATTCGTTCTCAAATGACTAACCTCAAGAGCAACAATGACTCACTTACATCACATAACAAGTTGTAATGAAGGCTCAACACTGCTCAAAATCAAGCATCTGTAACACCATGAAAATTCAGACTCATGGTAAAGCCCTAACATAGGTGCATAACAGTCTAACAAACTGTTTTAAGTCTAATTTTTAATGAATATATATATGTCATTTAGGAGGTTTAGACCCAACATGTCCAAAAACATTTGGGAAGTAGGTTTCAAAAGGGATGTTGTGGTGCCTTAGTCCTTTTTTACTAACTTTTAGGGAGTCGAAAAGTAGCGAAAATGATGGAACGGTAGCTAATGGGTGTTGAATTTACTTTACCCTGAGGAGGACCCCTGATGTTTGATGTAGAGCACTTCCTGGCAATGTGCATCGATGGGATAAAAGAAGGTCCATGCGTGGCTCGACGAGGTGTCGAGGCCACCGGTCATCCCACACTTAGAAAAATGTGGGAAACCCTCTTTTTCAAAGGTCTCTCACCGAGAAATGGAGGGCAGGACGGAGTGGGGTGGGTTGTCTCGTCGCCTCACAACCGACATACCGTCCGATCAGGGTCTCGTCGGTGAGGGTCGAGTTTCACTGATTAAATTTTAAATAATTTCATTTAAATTATTAGTGGTTAGGGGTTAGTTTCTGGATTAATGGGGGATACCCAATTAAGTTAATTAAGGCCCTCTATAAATACCCTTACCCTCAATTAACCTTAATACAACTCTAAAATAAACTCTCTTCCTTCTCTCTTATTTCTTCTCTCGTACATGAACTCCCATTGAGGCTAGAAAGAAATATGATTTTGGGGGGCTGAAAGGGTGGATTCTTCATAAAAATTGTTGATACACATTAAGGTATGGGTTCTAATTCATCTTGATCTTCTTTCCTCCAGGGGTTTATTCAAAATAATTTCATAAAGGTTGAGTTTTCTTATGGGTTCATTCCCCCATTACGAAAACTGAAGTTAATGGATTGAGTTGTTTAAATGAATATTAGGACTATATTGAAGTATCATTTAACATGTAATTCAACATGTTTAAATTGTAGTTTTTTTGGTTTGGTCAAAAATGAAGTTATCCTCTTCCCTACCCTAGGAGTGATGTCTTGACCTATGTTTATATGGTAATCATTCATTGATTGGTTTGGTGATTTAGATTACTATCCTATGGTGCCCTTAATGAATTGAAAATAAGCTGCTTATAGGCCTATCACATGTTAGTTCTGAGATGTGATTTAGATTATGAATTTATAATTGGAAATTAGCCCCTGTGACCTTGTTCTCAAGTTGTGATCTAAAGATGAAATTTATGTGTTTTATTGTAAGACCTGATGATAGACTTGATAAAGACTGGTAAAAGTCTTATAATCTCTATCTTTAATAATTCAAATTGTGATTAATTGTTGTTAAGACGCCATGATATTACATGGGAGTATGCCTTTACTAGGATTATAGGGTGGGTATGATGTTGAATTGATGTCTTGACTATGTTTTGGAGGTTTATTAAGGTGTAATGTGGCCCTATACAATATGTGAAACCTATCACTGACCTTAATATGACTTATAAATAGCTAAAGTGTTAACCCACTTCTATGAATTGTGATGGAAGGGACTATACTCATAAATCTAATTGAGCTATTGATGAACTATGATTATACAAGGTTAGACCCTATGGCCTAAATTAGTTATGATGGATAAATAAGCTTACAGACTTTCCCATATGGAACTCTAGCTTAGGCACCGAGTGGAACTATCATAGAGAAGTGTCCTTTCCCACATAAGAGAGGTAGAAGCATTATTATTCTAGAGATTGGCGACTATAATGCATATGGCTAAAGAGGGTCCCCCCTAACTAAATCTCCTGTTCTTGAACTATGTTTGCGCCTTAGGAATACTAGCTAGTGGTCCACTAAGTGCTATTTTTTATTTTGGTACTCACCCTTAGCAAGTAGTCCGCCTTCTTCTTTCGGTGTAGTGTTTTATGAAAACCGAATTTCCCACACTAGCTCATTGGTCTATGTCTGTTAGGGCAAGATGTTCAAAAGGTAAAACAGAATTAAAGGATTGAACTCTAACTTAATAACTAGACATTACCTAGTTTTAGTCCTTGGGGACCTTAGAGAAACGATGTATTTATATGTTTATGTTAGGTAATATATGATGTATAAATGGTGAACATGTATATTGTTGATACTATATGTTTGATTAGTTCATTTACGAATATGCCTTGGATTATAATATAATATCTGATGAAATGGCAAGATAAATGCCATGATTGTAAAGTTGGACATTGGTCATGTTTTCGTGTTGAGGATACTTGCTTGAGTAAGGTTATGGCTTGGCTTGGTCAGTGGCAACTTGTTTGACTTGATAAGGACTTGTTGGTATTGTCTTGGTTATTATGAATATTTTAACTCTTGATTCATCTTGTGATATTATTACTGATGTTAGGGTTTTAGTAATCATGAGTGCCCCGTGTGTTTGGAGATAATATTACTTGTTGAGATAGTCAATGCATCTTTGGTTGATTAATATGACTACTTAGACTTTGTCATTAAGCCCTACTAAAAGGTGAATTGACATACTTTGATAAAAGTCCCTTTTTGCCAAATTTGCTTGTGTATAATGCATAAGGTCTCAACTTAGTACATGTGAGTGCTAAGCCATTGTTTTCTTCTCTTTTCCCTTTTCCGCAAACATTTTTTATTTTTCTTGTCGTTGAAGAGTTGGCAGGAGATTTGTTGAAGGCTTGGTTCTTCCTTTTCATCCCAGTGGGGTAGGTCCACAACTTTCGATGGCAATGACTTATCTAAGCTTTGATTTTGTTATGAATCGTATGACTCTATCATTTTCTTTCCTTGTTTATTCTGAATATTGTAATTTCGTTGACCTATACAGGGTCTTGTTGAAATTGATGTAAGGCTATGCCCATATTGTGATATCCTTTAGAAGGTATGAGACGAGACAATGATTAAGACTTTATTTCATATTCTTATATATGTTTGTGCAGTAAAAGTAGAAGACTATATTACCTTCCTATATGAAGTGTCTATGTATACACGATATGAATATATATTATGTGTATGTAGAGGTCTATGTAAACCTCGAAGTAGAGAAAATACATGTTTTAAATTTTTATGCATTTCCAACCTATGAATGTAATGACATGAAACTAAGAGGCTAGTCTTTGTCCTTGAAAAGGCTGACGACGCCGGTTACGTCTAGGGGATAAACATGGATGTGACAGCATCAACTAGCAAGGAGCATCATTTCACAATTTCAAACAGTTAGCAACATAACCTCTTGTCAAACTTTTGAAACTTTAAAACTCACCCTAAACCTTCTTTTATGGAGGAACTACCTTCTGCAACCTTAAATATTCTCAGATACAACACTTTTGCACACATCGAAACTTCAATCAAAGACAAAACAGTTTTCTTAAAAAATGAGAAATTTCACAGTAATGATGCTGACAAGGCCATGATACAATAACCATAAGTGGACTTTACCAATCAATAACAATTCTATATCAATTCTATATTTAATAAGGGAATTAGGTCCAACCTACCTTCTTACAATAACCAAGATCACCATTCCTTAACAACTCCAACAATTCACAACGTAATTGCATAATTAACCATAGGAATCAACAATATAACATAATCTAAACTTAATTCTATCATCATTAGATCATAAGCAATAGACTCACTTCATAAGACAAATTTAGAGATTTTAGAAGATCAAGGGTTCATGGAGATATTCATTGAAAAATATGAATTTAACATCAAAAATATCATATCTAATGATTTGAAAGGTTCATCTAAGAACCCTTGAGTTAGAGTAGAAATTGGACTTTTTCATAAACATTGATATCTTTTGAAAATTATTCTAAGGTGATAGAAAGACTTAGATAAAGAAATCTCATACCTTATTAGAAGAAATCCGAAGAGAATTGAAGAGGAAAGCCATTTGAATCAACAACCCTAGATCTATCTTGCCTTCAAGCTTCCATGGGAGGGGTTTTGGACAGAAAATTGGGATGGAATGATGGTTTAGTCACTTTAATACTTTTAAAATACCTAAATACACCTAAATGAACCGTTCATGCACTTTTAAGACTTAGGTTGAATTTACCAACTCACCCCTAAGTTGGCTGCAGCTCCATAACTTTTGCAGCTGAACGCTCGATGCGCACAACGACCGACCATCAATGGAATAATGCCACATCAAAAGGGGTCCATTGTTTGGGTCTTCATCTCAACAAATTGCAGTCCTGGTCGACTCCTACCCTTGACGAACCGTCAATTGGTTGATGGCGTCATTTGTGGTCGACGTTTGATGCTACCAGGTAGCTTCTTGGCCAAGAGATGGGGTCCTCCTCAAGGGCCCCTCGTGTGTCCTTGGGGAAGTCGTACTCGAACGTTAAATCCCAAAACATGTTCATCTAGTTCTAGGGTCCTTACTACTGATTTAGACATCAAACAACACACTTAACTTATATCAAAACTTTAAGGCACACACAAGCACATATACGACTTATCTCCAACGTCTTGGTTGTTCCTTGACGTTTGACTTCAAACTCAACCGGACTGACCTATAAACTCATATACACATTAAATTAATAAGTTAACATCCCTTAAAACATAAGTGAAGTTGTATTCCACCCTAGTTGATTTTTAGGGTTGTTACAGTCTCTCCCACTTGGGAACATTCATCCTCGAATGACACTTTTCACTCAAAGGGATAAAAACAAAGAAAATAGGCCCGCATTCATGCATACAATTTCATAAACCATACAGATAGTTAGGAGGAACATCACTCCAAAACAAAAAGGCTCTAACAAATTCATGCAATTGAAGCAAGTAGCGCTACATCTACCAACTCCTTATGCATCATTCTTTACCATTTCTCATGAAACTGGAGGAGATTCCTTCTCCAAGTCACATAATGTAAGGACCCTCAAAATGAATTATAGTGCCTATAGTCTCACATGTGCCTAAAAAGGTTTAAATTATGTTAAATTAAGTGTCTTACAATATGCATGTTAGATTTGAAGTCATTTGGAGGTAAGACGTCCAAGAACGTCCCATGACATTCAAAAGTTAGCCTTGAGAAGTACATGTGTGTCTATGTGTGCCTTGGAATGTTTTACGTGTTTGTTTTGGTTGAATCGTTGTGAAAGGACCCTAACATGTATATGAGTGTATTTACGTTGAAATAGTCAGGATACAACTTCCCAAGAGTCCTTGAGGAGGACCCAAACGCTGCCTAGACACTACCTTGGTAGTGTCAATCGACGATCCAAGTCGACGCTCTGTAGCCATATTGACCCAGCACAATCTATCGATGGGTCTAAGAGGCGTCGTTTATGGGCGTTGATGCAGCCTGTTTTCTGTTTCCTACGCATTGTTTCATGAAGGGGTGAATGGAAAATTAATCCCATGTCCTAACCTGACTGTAGGTGGTTATTTTTATGTATTTTTGGGTAACATTATTAAGTTGGCTTTAGGTAAAAAACCCCTAACCGTCACTCATTATTAAACTTACACAATCTCTCAAAAACAAAACCTCTCTAAAAACCTCCATTGCAGATGAAGCACAAGAACAACTTCTACATTAAACTGTGATGGTTTCTTCATCAAGATTTCGTGGTTTTCTCCTATTATGGGGTATGGTGATCCTTCATATTTAGATAACCTTTCATCTAAAGAGTTCCTTCCAATGTTTTCAAGGAGAATTCATGATCAAATTGTATGTTCTTCAATCTTCCATTGGGTTCCCCTCTCAAATGTTTAAAAAAAAAGCATTCTTATGATGAATTATGGATTATCTACTGTTTATAATGATGATTTCAATCCAATTTCATGATGAACTCATGTTCCTCCTAAAATCTCAATTTAGCATATGATGTGGGTAACATGATATTATTGAGATGATTAAGGATTGTGTTTTCGTTTATGTGATTTTATCACTAGCTACTGTTTTGTATTCAAATTGCTGGTGATTTGTTCATGAGTGATCAATGATTATCAAGGTTTAGGGATTTGTTAAGCTTGACCTACATTCCCCTACTTTCTATAGAAGTAATGATGTAGTGTACTTAATGTGATATTGATTCTATCATAATTAAATTGTGATTTCATTATATGTTCCTAATTCGATTATAAAGTTATATCACTCATATTATTGCATGAATTTCAGAACTCTAGCTATGTATTTCTTTAGTTCTTGAATTACACATGCTAAGTTAGATATTTCATTTACTTCAAATATACATCCCTCGGTTATTAATGCATAATTGTTATATTAATTATTTCATTCTTATTTTACATGTTTAGTTTTAAGCTATCAGGTATTTATAGAAATTCAGTCATAATGTCTTATCACATAATTCATTCGGAGTAGATTAACATCAAGTTGGACTAGGGTTCTTCGTACCCAAATAGTCTAAGAACTACAACCCAAGTAGGTTGTCAGTCTCCTCTATGGGCATCTGTTTAGTGATCATGCAAGCATGGCTTTATTCTTCTGGCAAGGTATTGGGTCCTCTCGATGGGGCGTATAGATCGGACTCCACATTATCTCGTGTGGTTTTATTAACGGTTATTAGTAGCTACCAAAGTATAGTCCGACTCTATTGTATTGACCATATTTATAGTTTAGTTAATATTAATAATCTGCATGTTGTAAATTTGGTCATCGCATCCACTTAGCTCAGAATTCAGTATATCATGTTCAAAATATTATACTTACTTTTGTGCTTGTTCAGTATTTATTATTTTAGCTTTACTTTATCCTACATGATCAGTACATTTAAAGTAATGACGCATACTTGCGCTACATCTTCTCATGATGTAGGTTTAGGTTTTCAGCATCCATATCACTCTTAGGTCAATTTCCAATCTCAATTTCAGCAGAATCAGTGGTGAGTCCTCGTTCTCTAAAGCATATTTATATTTACTTGGAAAATGAAGATGATCATATTTCTGTGTGGAAAAAACAAAAGTTATACATTGAGGGTCAATTAATGAGACTCAAAGTTTGAACCCCCACCTTCACCCTCTCCTTGAGGAAGTGCCCCCACCTACACCTAACATATATGGGTTCTCCTACAGATTTATCTTGGAAATGCTATACCGAAGAGCTTTTATCTGTCCTCTTATCTCTTATTGGTAAAAATTCATATTAGATCTTGCATCTCCCAAAAAACTAGAGGCAGTGTGGCAAAAGTTAGGATACAAAGAGACATTGAGAAAGAAGGACCTCTTCATGTTTGGGTGGGGTTTCATGAAGAAGACTTTACTGTGAGAAGATGGTAAGCCATCCAATATTAGGGACTACCACAGTATTGTTCTTATTGCATACACCAAGGTCACATATCATAAGTTTGTAACATAAAGTGAAGAGATGATGAATACAAGAAGAGAAAAGAAGTTGAAGCTGCAAATATAATCAAAGGCAAAAAGACCACGTACCAACAATCAGGTAATTCCCCGAACTTCACATCAATAGGTTAATGCAAACATAAAATAAAGTCTACAAACCTGTGAACAACATAAATTTGTGGGAAATTAATTTTGAAAAGAAGCAAGTGGAAAAGTCAGTTATTGAATTAACCCTCCCACACCCCCGTTCCCCTGATAAAGTAGATAAAACATTTCCATGTGATGGTAATAATAAATATCAAAATAAATTGATCAAAGATAGAAAAATAACCCCAGGTATTGAATCAATTCTCCCAACCCCCATGAACCCCTTTGATAATAGTTCTCTATTGTTGGATGTTTCTGAAGTTATTTATGGCGTGGTGGATGGGATCAATGAGAAATCTACTGAATTGTAGGAAGGGATAACCAAAGGAAGAAATTGATCCCATGCTTTGTACTAGGAACCTTATGAATCACCCAAGGATGGACTCTAGATCCCCTGCAACCACTACTCGAAGTGCTTATTTTGAACAAAATTAGAATATTATAGAAGGTGATCTGTGTAGTTTTAGGTAGAAGGGTTCACAATCATTCAGAATAAGGGTGATCAGGAAGAAATTAATGATCTTCAGATGATCGTAAATTCTAAAAAAATTGTTGAGAGCACTGGGGAAACTAGGTACAAAATCAGAGGTTAAAAGGTCCTACCAAGTCCCAACTTGAAAACAAAAAAGTGAGGTTCAGAAAGAAGATAAGCTTAGAAGTGAGGTTGTTACTTGTATTCAGTCTATTGAACAAAATAACAGTAACCAAATAGGGAATAAGGAAATCAACAAACTTCAGCACACTCAATCCAATGATCCTAATGTACAGCCAAGAGGTAAACCTGCAAATAATAACACTCCTACCAAGAACAAGGATGGAGAAACTTCTAAACCTCTTAATAGTAAGGCTCATCCTCAACTCAATAAAAATAAAAGAGATGCACTCAATTAAAAATTTATCCTTGTTAATGAGCAGGCAGGTTAGTTATAACACCTCTCCAAACTAAGGAAACCTCTCCCGAACATACGAATGCTCTACGTTCTCTCAATATCATTGATACAAAACCTCTAGAAAGTAGTAGTGATTACGATGTTTTGCACTCTAGGGATGAATTTGATCAAGACACTCAACATTGAAGAGGATAAGAATCAAGTGCACATTGACGATAAGTTTCCAGATCAACACTGGACAAAGATCAGAACGAAGATGTTGACCAAGTTTCTCAAAAACAAGGATATTCTCCTAGAAATAATAAGACAAAAACTCACTTCACCTAGAAAGTTACTTCTATCACTTCTGTCAATACTGGAAAATGACTTACAAGATCCAAAAGTAAAGGTTATGAATGATTAGCACAATTATTATGTAATGCTAGGGGTATCCATACCCAAGGAGTAATGGGAATAGTTATGAATCTTATCAAAATTCAACAGATTCTAGATCAATTCATTGATAACTCTCACCTTAACCATTATATAATATTCTTCTACATGGATAAAGCTACTTTTAATCAGAATGAAAAAATTGGCTATTCTAGAATCAAGAAGTAGAATGCAAAGTGGTTGAATCTGATAACCAACAAATTACTTCTGAGATCACTCATGTTACTAATACTTTTGCTTAGATCATCACTGTGGTGCATCCCAGTTAAATGATCACCTAAGAACTCCTCTTTGGGATAAACTGCTTCACTCTGCTGATGGAGATATTCCATGGTGTACTATAAGGTGATTTTAATGTAATCACTTGTAAAGCCCCAAAATGAACTAAGGGTAACTAGAGACTCGTGAGAGTATCGTGAGTTAATTTTGTTTTAAAATGATTTATATTAGTTTTCTTAGGCAATGTGTGAAGTTTTGTTAAGTTTGTAGGTCAAACATCCAAGAACGTCCATGACGTTCGGAAGGTGTGCTTTAGATAGTGCTTGTGTGTCTAGATGTGTTTGAGTGAGTTTTACATATTAGTTTTAATTAAAATCGTTATGGTATGTTCCTTAGATATAGATGACTTATTTTAGGGATTTAACGTCCGGGATCAACCCCACCTAGGACCCACAAGGGGACCTAGAGTAAGGCCCAAGACTCTTACCAAAAGCTGTCTAAGCAACATCGACCAACGACAACATATTCGTCAACCAACGGTCCTTCATCTTGGTCCATTGATTGTACCTGCAAGTTAAGTTGTGCAGGATCCATTTGGAGCTAAGTATCAAACCACGTGACCCCACCAATGGTCCGTTGATGGACAAACAATCCGTTGGTTTGGCCTCGGTTGTGAGGCTTGCAAAACAGTTAAGTGACTGCCTTTGCTTGGTGTGTTTGGTAAATTCATCCCAAGCCTTTTATGAACCTAGGAAGTTTATTTTACGGTATATTAGATATATTAAAGTGGTCTAAACCCTATGTTCTCGTTTTATACCCCTCTTCATAAAACCTAAAACCCCTCTCTCTTATAAGACTCTCTCGAATTACCATGTAAACTAGAAGTCAAGAAGTACTAGGAGGGTTGTTAGTGGTCGTTTCTTCATCAAAAATCATTGGTATTTCTTCAATGTGAGGTATGTTATCCATCCTTTAACTCTTTTCCCTTCAATGAGTCCCTTCTAATGTATTTTCAAAAAGGGTCTTCAACCCTAGTTTATTCCATCTTCAACTCTAAATATGGGTCTTGCATGAAAACGTTTCTAATGAATTAATAATGTTATTTCAAATATTATTTGATGATTTAAAGGTTTAAACTTCAATAAAAACATGTTAAGCTTTTTATCAAAATTTGACTTAAGAAATGGGTTAACTGAGCATGAATTGGTAGTCTTTGAGCTTTGGTTTCTTATGGTTGTTATTGTTGTTTAGATACTTCCCAAAGGGATTTATTATGATGAAATATTGAGAAAAAATGTTATAGATGATGAAATCTTAAATTAAAGGTAAGTTGTTTATGTTGTTTAGTTTCAATTTTGAAATGCTCTTGAGTGGTATGGTCCACGTTCTTGGTGGCGGCGTTTCCTTGAATTGTATGAATATGAAGTTACTTGTTTATTTTTAATGAGGCCATGAAGGCGTGTTATATTAATGAGATAATGATAAGATTATTCTTATTAAATGTGTCTTATGAGGCTATTATTTGAAGTAGACTAGAGGGTATGCTTGAATGAAGTTATTCTTGTTATATGCTTTACGAAACTTGTTATGAGAAGTATGTTAACCATTATGTCTAAAGGACTTGTATGATTATGTGAAGCATAAAAGGTGTGTGATGTGATGAACTGAAGGTCTAAGCATGTATATAAGTTAAATGCAAATGAAATGAAATTTATGTGCACGGTGTGCGCACATGTACACACATTCAAACTTGAATAAATAAATGAAGCTAAGATAAGTCCTAAAGAGAGTTTTAGGGTACACAGTCTGTGATTTGAAATGAAGTGTTTAGTAGCAACCCCACTACATCCCATGAACTTTCTATGATAGGTTGGAGGACGAATGCCCTTCGTGAGTTTAGATGTGGTGTTCACAAGTTATCCTTAAGCTATAGTTTATAATGTTCTGAATAAATGAGAAATTATGCCTAGCACTGAGAGGATATGAAGAAAAGGTTGTTACACTTCTTGAGTTGAGATGTTGTATTCCAATGTACCTCTTAAGATGAGTACTCCTCGTTAGTGGAGAATGAGTTACGTAGTAGTAATCTCCTTATCCCTTAACTATGCGACCGCATTGGTGTAGCTATTAGGAAAGCCATGTAAAAGCTAAGAGATACCTCATTCTAGGCAAGTGACAATCCCTCAGCTAATAAGGGTTAATGTCGGGATTCCATGTATAGCTCTCATAGTATATGTTGGTTAAGCTAACACCCACAAAAGCAATGAATGTGTTAAGTCTTCTATGGAGTGTTCTACATAGAGTAGGTAGCAGAATGGGACATATTTATCCATTGCACTAGGTAGGAATTTTGAAAGGAAAGTCTTGGTGAGTCTTATTTGAATTGAATGAACTAAGTCTTCTAAAAGAACGTCCTACTTAGGGTAGGTGGTGGTATGGGACACTATCTATCTATTGCACTAAGTATGACCTTCTAAAAGAATGTGCTGCTTAGGGTAGGTCGTGGTATGGGACGCCATCTACTCAATGCACTAAGTAGGCATTCCGAAAGGGAAGACTTTAATGGTTTGTTAGGTCTTCTTCTATTGTCTTGTCTTTGAGTAGGAGCTTGTTTACCCATGGTGAGTAAGCCAAAAAGGGGTAGACTTGAGGATCGCTTTCGTGTGTATTGAATAAGAAATATGGGTACTTCCTTCATGTCTTACCTTGGTGAGTCTTAGGTAATTCTTAGTTAGGGAAACTCCTTCGTAAATGAGTTCACTTCCTCTTTACTTGGATTTTGAAGTTCACTCCTTTAGAATAGGTTAGTTCATTGTAAATGCTTTAAATGATTCATTGTTAATGTTCAAAATAGTTCACGGTAATGTCAAGATGAGCTTACTATCTTGTAAGTTACTGTAAAGTGTGTCTTTTGGCTAAAATTTTTAAAATCCTTCTCTACGTGTTAAATGATGTTTCTTATGATTCTTTGCTTCTATATTCTTGGATGTTGTACTTAATTTTCATGGAATGTTATTTTACGAAAATATCCCTTTTTGCATGTTTTTGCATTTGCCATACTTAGTACATTATTTTTAGTAACTCCACACTTTTCTATACTATAAGTATAGTTTGGAAGATTTTAGAGGTTTGAAGGAGAATCTTGGGAATGTTCCTCTCAAGACAAAGTATATCCTCATATATTTGAGGGAAAAGTCCTTTTTTAGTTTTCTTTTTAAAATCTTACTATGTATTTTATTTTAATGCAAAGGGTCGTGTTCCTAAGATAGTATATTGTTATTTTTAGATGGATTATGACTATGAGATTCTCTAAATACTTATGAAAGACTAGTTTTTATCAAATGGCTTGAAAAGTTTTAAATTCGGCACGACTTTTCATGTCTTATGTAATGAACGATAGTTAAAGGTCTTGTACAAGACCCAAAGGGTCAGGTACGCCCGGTCATGATGCGAGGGTTCTCCTAGTTTCTAGTAGGTACTTTCAGGTTGTGACATCACTGATCTTGAAGAGAAATTAGGTGGCATTCCCTATAATATGAAGAAAAGCATTGATTTTATTCGTGTCACAGAAGCTTGTGGCGTTACTATTTTGGGATTTCATGATAAGAAGTTCTCATGGAGTGTGACCGAAGGAATCCATATCATATAATTTTGGAAGGCTTGATTGAGTTGTAAATTCCAAATGGCTTAAATCATGGATATATCTACTTTTTTGTATTCTCCATCTGTTGGCTCAGATCATTGCCCTTTACTTCTTATAATGGAGGATAAACAACATGGCTCCAGAAAAGGCTTTAAGGTTTTACATTGCAGGGTGGAGAATAAATATTTCTTGAGAACTATTAGGGATTTCCAGAACAGAGTAACCACTGGCATCCCTATATGGATATTTTGCATGAAATTGAAAAGCTTGATTCCACACTTAGCAAGTGGTCGAGAACCTAGTATGGTGATATTTATGCCAATTACAAGGAGTACAAAGAAAAAGTTGGACAGGCAGAGGAAGTTCTTATCAATAGCAACATTGTGGATAACACAACTAAACTCCAATTTTATCAGATGATGCTTCTTTGAGAATTAAGCTTAAGTATATCCAATCCGAGCTCTTCTCATTGAGCACGACCCTCTCATCATATTTTTTTTTCTCTACCCAGTCAAATGATTACTTAAGATTAAACCTATAACCCATAAACAATTGGGATTGAGTGTTTATCTCAAGTGGGCAAGAACCAACATACAATGATAAAAATCTTTAAGGGAAAAATAGCAAAAACAAGGATATGCCTTGGCGTAATGGTAAAGTTGTGTCCCTGGGTTCAATCAGTGGAACCAATGTTTGGTTCAAGGTAGGTTTCTTTCATAATACACCACCCCCTTTTCGTTGAGTGTGGTTCTTCCCCTGGCACAGCGTGAATGGGGATGCTTCATGCAGCAGACTCCACTTTTTTATACAATTAGTAAATCAAACATTCTAACTAGATCATTCTAAAATTTTGAAGACAGACTTCTCTTCTGCAATTCCATCAAAAAGTTCACTATAAACTAGAAGGTCGGTCTGCCAAGTGAAAAAAATATACCAGCGATGATCTCTTTTAAGAAGTAGCCATGCTCACCATTTTAAGTGCCTCCAGGAACAAACATGTAACATTTGCGTTGTTATTCTTTCACACGGTTTAGAAAATGGTTAATAAGCTTAGATACACTTGTCCCATGCATTGAAAGATAACATAGTATCTCTGGAGCAAGATATTCATATGGATATAGGTCATATAGGTTACAGTGATGAAATATGCTAGAAGGTGCTAAAAAAATTACCAGTAAGATGGAGAGACATCCTTATTGAAGATGGTAAATATGGTACAACTCACTTCAACTTCACTATCATCACAAGCCTATGACCAACTTACTATACATCCCAACAAGAACATTTCTATCATATAAGATTCCCCTAAAAATGTATGACTAACAAATATCAGTTGAGACCAACTTAGGCAATCTATCATCGAGCTTTATAGATAAGTGTCAATTTGTGGAAATCCACCACTAATAAACGCCTCTAACTTACAGTTTCTTTTTGTCCTCTAGTAAAGAAAATCAAAAACACAATAGGCTCTTACTTAAAAAGACACCACAAATCAATTCACCCTTCCATAATCCCAAAGGTAATGGCTTCGGTTGGTACAAACAAATAGTCCACACGCAATCTTTTCACAATGTAACAGCCCAAAAATAACTATGCTAAGTAATGCCTGAATGTACCTAGAATGCCTAGATTAGACCGGGTACACTCTGCTTGATGCGCGTGGAACCAGACCTCAGAATCTATGAACCAGCAAAGCCAACTAACTTGGTGAGTTAATTGAGCTATGCAAGGTTGATTCCAGCCATGTAGGGAACCCGAATATTAAGATTCACCCGAATGAGTCTTAACTGAACTTGAAAGGGGTAACCTTAAGTTTGGAGGGTCCAAGGGTAAAATGGTCTTTTCCAGGCTAAGTGTAGTATTGTAATTACCTTAAATAAATAATAAATTAATTAATATAAGTAGTGGACAATTAGGTTAGGGTTGACCCGAATAGACTCATTTTCGCGAGTTAGGCTTCACCCGGGTTCGATCCTTGGTGGAAGCAATGATTAAATTGAATTAATTGTTATTTAATGATTATGTTTAATTAATTGGTATTTAAATTTCTGATTTAAGTAAGGGAAAATTAAATAAATAACAAAGAGTCCTAGTTTGACTAAGTCTTCAACTAAAACTCATACTCCTAAACTTACTCTCATCTCTCTCCACTCTCATTCTCACGTGTCTCACTCTCATTCTCACATCCATAATCAGCAAAAAGGAACAAAAAAAGTCAAACTTTATCACTTGAAGAACTTGCATACAAAAACTCAAAAGAAAAACTAAGAAAAAAAATGAAAAGAGAAAGCGGTTTTCAAACGGTTTGCGCGTGAGTTTTGTAGGATAAGCATTTTTTTCGATGTAGTTGGAAGCACTTGAGATCATATTTTAAAGGTGTCATACGATGAAAAAAGGTATGAGTTTTCTACCCCTGGTCCCTTTCCCAAGAGACCCTATGATTCAGTCGAATTCTAATCCAAAAACTAAAAATGTCCCCCTTTGCATGTTCCTGTCACTAGCTCTCATCGATTGTTGCAGGTTGGGTATGGTTTCTGGTAGAAATTAGGGATATAATGTGCTTTCTTGATGATTATCTTTATGTATGTATGCTTAGATTTATGTGATGATGAAAATGTGTGCAATGTGTGTGTAGCCGTGTTGTTGGGCATGTTTTGAAGCATGAAAATGGCATGTTAAAGCGTTGTGTTTTTTGTATAAGATTACTTGGAAAAGATTCACAAAATAATGTATGAAATATCCAGCGAATTAACTACGAATATAACATACAAATGATGGAAAAAATGGACTAAAAACGTGACCAAATTTTCAGAATATCATGAAATTTGGTCTCGGCTAAGCAACAAGTGAGATGCTGAAATTTTTAACATTTTGTCTAAGATGTGAGGTCATTAGGTGTTGAACCAAAGACCTCACCATATACAAGCTATTAAAAATTCAATAACAAAAATGAGGTAATAGGGATTCGAAATAGGGTAAGGCTCAAGTGAAGGAATGAAAGAGGAAAAGAATTTAAAAAAAATTAGGTGTGTGGGGATCGAACCCACAACCTATTGGATAGGTGAGGGAGATAACTGACAAATGAAAGAAAAATAAAATGAGGGGTGTGGTATTCGAACCCACAACCTCTCGGATAGGTGAGGAAGATAGGAGAAAATTTAAATAAAAATAAAATGAAGTTGTGGGTAATCGATCCCACATCCTTATGGTCTCCATCGAAAAAGAGAGGAAGGAAAAAGAAAGGAAAAAGAAGTGTAGGTGTTGGGATTCGACCTCAAGTCTCCAAGCTGAAAAATACAAAACAAAAAAATTAATATGAGACTAACTGTTGCTCAAGGGATTCGAAACCGGGTTCGGTTGCCAAATTCCATATTGATACATAAGTCTTACGTGAATAAATATTTATTGAATGATGCCTATAGGAATAGAACTCGAGACCTTGGCATACTTACAAGATGCATAAGTCTTGTAACACATAATCTTGGGTAAGTATGAGTCACTTAGACGAATTATGAATGTAGCCTCATGGCTTGTACAGATGTTTTCATAAGTCCAGCGTACATTTAAAAGTATGTGAACCTAAGATTTATGTGATGAATTGATGTGACTCCAAGGAGGGGTTAAGTAAAAGTGTGAAACACACTAAAAGGCCAAGTGCATTGGAATATGACGGAATGAACATTCACGTAATGGGGTGAGTAATTATGAAGAGCTAATATGATAAAGCTAATGAAAATAGTGACAACATGATAATTTGCTAAGATGAATAGTAAGGGAAGTCTCAACCAAGCCTAGGAAAAATATTACCAAATGTACTCACCTATGGGAGTATAGAATGATGTTGAGTCAAATCTCAAGCATACTCCAAAAGAAAGTGTTAAGAATGAATTCATAGTTAATAAGAAAAGCAAGAGTGACTACATGACTATAGGCTAGTTCCAGTGAGACAAGCTGCATGTACGCCTAAAAATCAATGTCACTAAATGAAATTTCTAAGAGAGTATATTTATGCTAAACGATGAATAAGCAAAGAAAGAGTGGATACATGAGGATAGCTAGTACAAGTGAGACAACATGTATCTACGCTAGAATCAATGTCCCTCAATGTAAATTACAAGACAACATATGTATGTTATACGATGAAAAATTAAAGAAAGGCGAGTAAAGATGAAATGGAAAGATGTTAACAAAGAACAGGGTGGCATCACAATAACATTCTAGTACAAGTGAGACAAGTTGTACCTATGCCAATATAAGGTCACCACAATTCCTCATCTAAAAGAGTGTTGAACATTAAGAGACAAGTCTCAATTACACTCTATATGTAAGTGTAAGGACAATTCACACTTAATACGTAATGAAAAGATGATAAATCATCTAATGAGATATGACTACCTCATGCTAGAAGCAATCTTCGATGATGTATGAGTTTAATGTAAATCGGAACTTTAAATGGAGCACCGATAGGCTAGCTATGAGTGGTGATGCCTTCTTTCGGGAAGGCCAGAGGTTCACGTAATTCTCATAAGATGAGAATTTCCACAAAGGTGGGTATGGGTCTCACTAAATCTCGTAGTCTTTGAACTATGCTACCAACATATGGAACTAGCCAGTCGTTTTAAACTAAGCGAGCTAGGGATGTTTTGGTTTTCTGTGTGGGAAAGACACCAGATCTCATGATGCTCACATGATCTATGTCAGTTAAAGTTGAAGTTCCTCAAAGTATGAAAGATAATGAAATGAATGATACCAAAGGTGTTTGGATAGGATAATCAAGAGGTTAACTAGACTCAAGTAATGACACTTGGTAATTATTGGTCATTGCTCAGTGAACCCGATGAGAGTATTAAACAACATCCTAGGTATAGCTGGTGTTTACACTAGCCTACGAACGAATGAAAATGAAGTACGCATGAATGAATGAAGTAGACTCTGTGTTTACTAAACAAGTCTCCCTAGTTGAGGTCCCATATGTTGACCTCTCATTTTAGGAAGTCTTAATGTTAAGTCCGTGATTCCAAGGTCTCACGACATATGAACAAATGATATGTAATATATGTATGTGCTATATAAAATATGTTATGTGTTGTGTGCAATCTGACAAGAATGAAAATGCATGTTACACTCATGTCATGACTTTCCTGATTTGATTTGGCAAATCCAACTGACTTGGATTTCCATAATTCATATCTTTAGGAGAGAGCTCTTCTTAATCATGCATGTCCTTGATGTTTACTTTCATCCACCCATATTTAGTACAAGTGTGTACAAATCCCGTACATTATACCATTTTAGGTGGAGATTCACGAGGGTGTTGAATACATTCATTGCATTTGTTCGGACATCAGAGCTTTTCATCCGGACTGGGTAGGTCCTCATGCATTAGAGGATACATGCCATTATGTTTCTAGCTTAGTAATAGGTTAGTCTAGTTGATCATGTTCCACCAGTATTTCTTTCCTATTTTGTTTAGACTTATGTAATTGTGCCATTTAGGTAATTTTTACTTATGATGTATGACTATTTATTTCAAGACTGAATGATTCTTTATTAAATGGTTGATACACATGATCAATGAACCTCTTTACATGCATATGCATGTTATAACTATGAAGTCTATGTATACTTCAAACAAAATAAAAAGTTTACAAATTTTGCGCTAAAATTAATCTAATGAATGTAATGACGACATAAGTAGGCTTTTCTGCTACCTCTAATAGGTCAACGACACTGGTTTCAACTAGGGTCTAGACCTCGGTCGTGAAAAACTTGGTATCACAGCAATAGGTTAAATATCCAAGACATCAGGCTCATATCAACCACCTTAAGTAGTTTCTAAGTTATGGTAGTAAAGTGCACCACTATCATGAATTAGAGACTACATAATGCTTAGGAAAATTCCCTTCTTCTGATTATATCGTGCCTTCTCTAATGTATGATTACTTGGTATTATGAGCGTATCTAACATCAATTCTTATCTTTGAGAAAAAGAACATAAGGAGGAACACAGGTCGGGGACGAGGAGGAGCAGCTGCTGGGGGAAACCATGCCCCACCCTAGGCCCTAGCTGCTGGAATGGAGATGCCTGTTAACCCAACTTGATTGACAGATGGAGAAATTAGGACAACCCTTGAAAAAATTTCCTAAGCCATCACTTTACAAGCTCAAGCTATGGCAGCCTAGGCGGAGAAACGAGGTGTTCTAGAGAGAACCCACCTGCCAACACCATGGCTAGCAGGTTAAGGGACTTCATGTGGATGAATCCTCCTATTTACACTAGATCTAAGACTGCAGAGGATCCCTGGGAGTTTGTGGATGAGATCCATACGATACTATGTGCAATGGGTTTGACTGAGGTGGAGAATGCTGAGTTGGCATCCTACAAGCTAAAGGATACAGCTCAATCCTGGTCTAAAATGTGGCAGGATAGCAGGGCCTTCGAAGGAGGTCCTATGACTTGGGATCTTTTCAAGACGGATTTTCTGGAGCGGTTCTTTCCCAGAGAAATGAAGAAGGCTAAGGTTGAGAAATTCATCAACCTTAAGCAGGACTCGATGTTAGACATAAGGTATGCCACTTCTCTTGTGTCTAACAGCAGAGACGAGATGAGTAGATTCTTGACAGGGATTGCTAAGGATATCGATGAAGAGTGAAGGGTAGCTATGATGCATGACATGATGGAGCTTTCTAGTCTTATGGTCCATGTCCAGCAAGTGGAGGAAAGCAGGAAGAGGAAGCACACTAGGGCAGGAAACACGTCAAGGCAAGCAGAGGAGAATTTTTCAAAGAAGAGTAGTACTAAAATCAGGGATAAGCCCAGGATTAAGAAGGGCCTATCCCCCCAAGGGGAGTCAAGTTCATATAAGGGTCGCTATGATAGGGATTCCGAGTCCAGAGTTACGAGAAATAGTAAAGTAGATACACCCAGGAGAGTCCACCTTGTAGGAAGTGTGGCAAACTTAATGGAGGATAGTGTATGATGGGTTCTAACGCTTGTTACAGTTGTGGCAAACTGGGTCAGATGATGAAGGATTGTTCGAATAGGAGAGGTAAAGAAAAGGGGAAGGTGAGAGTTCACCCGAATGGTCCAAGTGAAGAGGCTCCAAGGAAGAAACTATTCTTCACACTCAAGTCTAGGGGTTCATGGGAAGACACTCCTGGTGATGTCTCAGGTGCGTAACCTTAATTAGTCTTTCACGTGTTTGATTGTGTATGGTTTTATGCACATCATGTTGGTTGCTGATTTGTGTTACTTATGTGTTTACTTATGTTGTATCTTGATAGAGACGAGTTTTAGGAAGAGTTCCTTAGTCTATTCATGTTAAGCTTCTTGTATGGTTTCAAGATGTGGCACCAATCAAGTTTAATAATGTGAATAAGATCTTCCTAATGAGGATTAAGTTATACTATGTATGCACATGTTTTATACATGACTTACTTGTTACTAGTAAAGAGTAGTTTCATTCGAGGACAAATGTTCCTAAGGCGGAGGGGGGGATAATGCAACAACCCCAGAATAACTACGCTAAGTAATGCCTAAACGTACCTAGAATGCCTAGATTAGAATTGGTCCACACGACTTGATGCACGTGGAACCAGAACTCAGAACCTATGCACCAGTCAAGCCAACTAACTAGGTTAATTAGTTGAGCTAGGCAAGGTTGGGTCAATCCATGTAGGGCATACGAATATTAAGATTCACCCGGATGAGTCTTAACTTGACTTCAAAGGGGCAATCTTATGTTTGAAGGGTCTAAGGGTAAATTGGTCTTTTCCAGGATAAGGGTAATGTCGTAATTACCCTAAATATTTAATTAACTAATTAATTGATATAAGGAGTGGACAATTATGGTAGTGTTGACCCGAATCGACTCATTTTTGCGAGTTAGGCTTCACCCGGGTTCGATCCTTTGTGGAAGCAATGATTGAATTGAATTAATTGGTATTTAATGATTGAGTTGAATTAATTTATATTTAACTTTATGATTTTGAGTACGGAAAATCAGATTTTTAATACAAACTTCATAATAAAATAAATAATATAAAGACTCCTAGTTTTGACTAAGTCTTCACTAAAACTCCTACGCCCTACACTTACTCTCATCTCTCACACTCTCATTCCACGTCCATCATTTAGAAAAAAGAACAAAAAAAAAATCAAAAGTTTATCACTTGAAGAACTTGCACACAAATAACTCAAAGTAAAAACTAAATAAAAGGAAAAGCGGAAACTCAATTTTTCAACGTTTTCGCGTGAGTTTTTTTGGAGAAGCCGTTTTGTTTTCGTGTGAGTTGTCGCACTTGAGATCAGATTGGAAAGGTTGTCAACGGCAAAAAAGGTATGGGTTTTTTCTCCTCTTGGTTTTTTCGCAAGAGACCCCTAAGATTCAGTCGAAGGCTAATCCAAAACTAAAATGTTTCCCCTGTACATGTCCCTGTCACTAGCTTCCCTCGATTATTTAAGGTTGGGTATGTTTTTTTGCTTGTAGAAATTAGGGATATAATGTGTTTTCGTGATATATTATGTTCATGTATGTATGTTTGGATTTATATGATAATGAAAATGTGTGCAATGTGTGTGTAGTCATGTTCTTGGGCATGTTTTGGAGCATGAAAATGGCATGTTAAAAGCCTTGTGTTTTTTGTATAAGATTACATGGAAAAGAGGCAAATAATAATTTACGAAATATCCAGCGAATTACCTAGGAATCGAACATACAAATGATGAAAAAATGGACTAAAAACGTGACCCAATTTCAGAAAAATGGAAATTTTGTCTCGGCTAAGCAACAAGTGAAATGCTGAAATTTTTAAAGAATTTTCTAAGATGTGAGGTCATTAGTGATTGAACCCAAGATATCATTATATGCAATCTATTAAAATTTCAAGAGTAAAAATGAGGCAAGGGGTATTCGAAATGGGGTAAGGCTCAAGTGAAGGAATGAAAGGGGAAAAGAAATAAAAAAAATGAGGTGTGTAGGGATTGAACCCACAACCTCTTGGATAGGTGAGAAAGATAGGAGAAAAAATGAATGAAAAATAAAATGAGGGTGTGGTAATATAGGTGATAAGTTTTTAGGAGAAGACTTAAAGAAAAATAAGATGAAAGGTGTGTGTGATCGATCCCACATCCCTTGTTCTCCATCGAAAAATAGGGAAGGAAAAGAGAGGAAAAAGAAGTGTAGGTTTGGGATTCGACCTCAAGTCCCACGCTGAAGAAAAGTAAATAAAAAAATTTAATATTAGACTAAGTGTTGCTAATGGTTTCAAAACGGGTTCCCCTTGCCCAATTTCCGTATTGGATAGATAAGTCTTACGTGAAAAATCTTTAAATCAATGCTGCTCATAGGATCGAACTCAAGACATTGGCATACTCTTACAATATGCCTAATTCTGTAGCACATAATTAAGTTGTAAGTATGAGTCACTTGGACGAATTATGGGAATGAAGCCTCAATCACTTGTACCATTGAGTTATCATTCCAACATACGTTTACAATAAATTGACCTAAGATATATGTGATAATTATGTGAACACACTAAAGAGGAAAAGTGCATTGGCATATGAAGGAATGAATATTCCGTAAAGGGTGAGTATTATGAAAAGTTAAAGGCTACAGCTATGAAATAGTTGACAACATAATAGGATGGTAAGATGAATCGTGAGACAAGTCTCAACCAAGCCTAGGAAAAATGTTACCAAATGTACTCACCTATGGAAGTGTCATATTATATAGAGTCAAATCTGAAACATACTCCAAAAGAAAGTGTTAAGAATGAATTCATAGTTAACAAGCAAAGAAAGAGACTAGATGACTATAGGCTAGTGCAAGTGAAACAAGCTTTATCTACGCCTATAAATCAATGTCACTAAATGAAATTTCTAAGAGAGTGTATTTATCCTAAACCATGAAAAAGCAAAGAAAGAGTGGATACATGAGGATAGGCTAGTACAAGTGAGACAACATATATCTACGCCTAACATCAATGTCCCTCAATGTAAATTACAAGACATCATATGTATGTTAATCGATGAAAAAATACATAAAGGTGAGTACGATGAAAGGAAAGATTGTTAACAAAGGAACAGGGGTGGCCTCACATCATATTCTAGTACAGTGAGACAAATTTACCCATGCCAATATAAGGTCCCAAACGTAATCATTAATGAGAGCGTGAAAATTAAGAACAAGTCTCAGTCTCACCCTATATTAGATGTAAGGAAAATTCACACTTATAACGTAATTGAGAGATGATAAATCATCTATGATCTTATGAATACCTCTTGCTAGAAGCAATCTTGATTGATGTATGAGTTTGAATGTAAAATAGGAACTTTAAACGGAGCATCGATAGCTATCTATGAGTTGGTGAATTCCTTCTTTCAGAAAAGGCAAGATTCACGTAATCTCATGATATGATACTGGTCCACCGCGTGGTTTGGATCTCACGAAATCTTCCTACTCTTTACCCTAGGCTTCAACAATAGGGAACTAACCTGTGGTGTTACACAAACGACCTAGGGATGTTTTAGTTCACCTTCGCCAGGTACTCCACCGCTTGTCATATGGGGAAGACACCAGATACATGATTCGCACATGATCTATGTCGTTAAAGTTTGAAGTTCCCATCAAGTATGAAATAATGAATGAATGACACCAAAGGTGTTTTGGGATAGGATAAATCAAGAGGTGAACTGACTTATTTAATGACCTAGGTCATTTCTTGGTCATTGCACAATGCAAGCCGATGAGAGTCTTAAACAACATTCTAGGTATAACTGGTGTTCACACTAGCCTATGAACGAATGAAAATGAAGTACGTATGAATGAATGATGCAGACTCTGTGTTTTCTAAAGAATGTTCCCTAGTTGAGATCCCATATGTTGAGCCCTAATTTTTGGAAGTCCTAATGTTAAGTCTGTGATTCCAAGGTCTCACGACATATGAACGAATGATTTATAATATATGTATGTGCTATATGAAATATGTTTTGTGTGGTTTGTGCAATAGGAAAAGAATGATGATGCATGTTACTCTCATTTTTCTTAGAACCATGAAGATATAAGACCATGAAATCCTGTCATAAGACTTTGCCATATCTAGTTTAGTGATTACAATGCTACCAATGTTGGGTTTCTTGATTTGGTGAATTATTTCCTAAGCTTACATAATGATCTCAAAAATTCTTCTACCTTTAACAAACCAGGATTGGTTAGAAGAAATTAGGGGTGGGAGTATAGGACTAAGTCTGTTGGTCACAAGTTTTGAAATAATCTTGCTAGTGAAGTTGCTCAGACTTGTAGGTCTGAATTCAGGTAACTTATTAGGATTCTCCATCTTAGGGAGTAAAACAATAACAAGAATAAGAGAAGTACTTTGGAATCATGTTACCACTGAATACGGCCTGAATACTCCCATCAATCATTCTTGATGTGCCAGCATTTTTGAAAGAAGAGACTATTCATACCATCTGAACTAGTTGCAGAATTAGGATTCATAGAAAAAACCACACTCTTAAGCTCATCAATGTCAGGAATACTGGTAAGCTATGTATTTTTCTCATTAATAACCATCCTTGGAATGCAGTCCAATGTATTCTCATTAAAAAGTTTTTCATCACCTATAAAAAGCTCTTAGAAATGATGACTAGCTGCCAGAGCAATCTTTTCCTCACTTTTGTATCCATTCCCCATTTTCACTTGTAATTTTCTGGAGAAATAACTTACTTCTTCTTCCTCTTATTTTAATGGAAGTATTTAGAATTTGTGTCTCATTCCTTTAACCAATGAAGTTGGGTTTTTTTGTTTCAAAATATTATATTCCATCTTGAGCAATTTATTGTATTAGGCATTCAGCTCATGTAGAGTTGTTCTGTTAGAATTACTATTGTCAAGGATGTATTTTTCTTCAGATTTGTCAACCTGATCCTCATACATCCTTACATTTTGAAAGATATCACCAAACTCCTTCTTAGACCAAGCACTAAGACTACTAGACAACCTTTTAAGTTTTTGGTGATATCTCCACATATTATTACCCTCTACTTCCCTATCACAACAAGTCTTCACATTTTCCATGAAGAGAATATTGTCAACCCAGCAATTAAGGAATCTAATATATCTGATGTGATCAGTCTCTTTTGAAACCATTTCCATCAGAATAGGACAATGAACTGACCTAGTAGCAGACAAGTGAAAGATAATGTTTTGGGGAATCCATTCAAGCCATGAATCTTCAACCAGATCCCTATTAAGTCCCTTCAAAATTCTTTTATTAATACCTCTCTTGTTGGTCCAAGTGAATTTGTGACCGCTGAAACCAATGTCCAAAAGGCCACAGTCTTCAATGACTGATATGAAATCAATGCTTTTCCTCATGTCATCAGGAAATCCTCCCAACTTTTCTTCCACTGTAATTATGACATTAAAATCTACCACATTTCACCAATATTTAGTATCAAAAGTGACTGTCGTAACATCTTATCCCAAAGAGGACTCCTCAAATGTTCTTTGCATTTTGCATTGATAAGAGTAGTAGTAAATTGACACTATAACTCATTGTGTTTCATCTCACAGGTGATTTGTTGTTAATCTTCATCAAGAATATTACAGTCAATATCACTGCTCCAAAAAACCCAAATTTTGCAATTACAATTACCAGTAGCATTCTCTATGTTTAACTGGACTTTAAAGTTTTGAACATGTACACTATCTGAGAATGGTTCCAAAATAGTGATGATGGACAGTTTATGAAATTTTCCTCAACATTTTGAGTATGTTTCCAATACCCCTTGAGTGTTTTATCCTTCTCACATCCATATGATGTACAAAAAAAAAAAAAAACAAAAAGAAAAAAAAAATAAAAAAGAAAAAAAAAAAAAAAAAAAAAAAACACAAAGAAAACAGAAAAAAAGGAAAAAGAAAGAAAAAAAAAAAAAAAAAAAAAGAAAAAAAAAAAAAAAGACAGAGAAAAAACAAAAAAAGAAGAAAAGGAAAGGGAAAAGAAAGAAAAGAAAAAAGGAAAAAAAAAAAAAAAAAAAGAAAAAAAAAAAAAAAAAGGAAAGAAAAAAAAAAAAAAGCAAAAAAAAAGAAAAAAAGGAGAAGAAGTAAGAAAAAAAAAAAAAAAAAAAAAAAAAAAAAAAAAGAAAAGAAAAAAAAAAAAATAATCCTTGTGAGTGTCTAGAGGAAAATAACTAGTTTTGGTCATGTGCCTGCTGTGACAATTTTGACATATTGATTCTTGAAGTGAAATTTGTCCTATTGAAACTTTCTTGGAGATAACCCTTGACCTTGTGTCACCTGTTGTATCTCATCCTCTATAGCCTTATCATCAGAGGAACTAAAAGCCTTGATTAAAACTTCACTTGTCTCATTACCATCATCTGAATAATATAGAGACTGGTTGTCTTTGTCTACCTCACCTTCAAAATTTTCAACATGATACTCATCTATCAAAGGTATTGCATTAACTTGACATAATTTTGCCTCTTATCAGGAGGCTCATATGTTGGGGGATACAGGTTTTGAGCTTGTTGAGGGGTGTTATCCAGCCCGTGGTAGTAGTTAACAATTTCACAACCTAGTTCCTCCCACTTTCCCTGTTCTTGCTCATTTTGACTTCTTTGTTGTTTACTCTGTTTTCTATTAGCTGCATCCTTCTTTTATTTACTACGCTTATTTTTTTTTCTCCTGGGAGTACTTTCAGGAGTATTAGTATCTATCTTCTTCCCTTTATCTTTTTCATGTGAATCTTGGCATTTTCCCCATTATTCTTTTTTTCTTTTCGTTGTTTGTCTTTGTTTTTACCAGAATTCTGCTGCCTGTTATTTTCTGTTTGAACCTGTTATTTAATATGTTCTTGTTTCACTTGTTGTTGTTTGTTGCTAGAATTATCAGTGGCTCGAAAGTCTGGATTATGGTCAATGTTCACCCCTCATGCAGAACATGAGGCAAATTCCCCCTTTTGGTTACCCCTTCCTACAAGTTATGTTTCTGCTGACTTCCCCCATACATCCCTCATTTGACTTCATCATTCACGTTCAATACATTACTAGATTGAATAATAGAGTTAGGTCTTATTTCTATGGTACCTGGACCCTTGAGGATGGGAGTTTTATCAGATGACCTGTTAGTAGAGGTATTTCTGTTTCCCCTTTCATTGATGTTTTGTTGTTGTCTATCTTCATTCTCTTTGGTATGTGCTTTCTGATTCTCTTTCCCTCTGTGAGTTTGTAGTTCCTTGTTTTTTTCTTTTTTCTCATTTTCCTTTTCTCATCTCTCTTTTTGGATTTGCAATCATATATATCATGACCTTTTTGTCTGCAATAATCACAATAAGGTGGAATGTTTTCATACTCCACAGGTTGCCACATAGATATTATATCATCGTCATTATGCAAACAAACCCAAACATGCCTAGGTCAAGGTTTAGTCAAATCAATTTCCATTTTGACTTTGGCCATCCAAACTCTAGATCTTTTAATAGATGATGTTTACAAATATAGAACCTCACCTACAGATTCCAAGAGTGGAATAAAAAAAGGTTTTTTTAAGCATTGCCAAGGTAATCCTAGTAACAGAATCCAAACAGGGACTATAGAAGTTTCCTCTTCCGAAGTAAATAAAGTAGTCCAAGCTTGTATTCTCATGAGTTTACGCTCAACAGTCATTCTTTGTGGAGTCCATATATTGTTATAGTCTAGATAATTCTGTAGGTCAATAAAAAAAATGCCTAGAGTTGTAGTGAGCTATATTAACCCCCTTAACTGAGTTGGTTGAATGAAGCTCTTCCAGATAAGCTCAACCTTAGGCATAGGTGTACTTAATTTCCCTACAAGAGTATATTTACAATCAATATTTAATATATGCATATAATAATGCATATCAAATATCACTGTTGGCTGTCCTTACTTGGTAGTCTGTCTGGGGGTAGTTTTTAGTAGAACAGTAGGATTTTGGGCTTCATGTATATGTATTAGCCTTGATACCAATTTCTGGACCACTGTATAAGGAGCAGGTTTAGGGATTTTGTCCTGGTTACTACTTTGGTGGCCTTTATAGTTGTTAGAATCAATCATTTTTTGGTTAGGAACAGGCTGGGGGTTATTTCTAATTGGAGGAGTTTGTGTAATAAAATTGCTAGAAATTTTTAGAAAATCTCTATGATACTTGTATTGATCACTGCTCTCCCCCATAGTATTTTTGTTCAGTTTGTCCCATATTATAAGCCCCATTCCTATGAGTTTGATCACTTCGATTCACACTTTATTGGCTAGATCCCTATGTACTAGATCAATAGAATCATTAGCTAACTTTCCCATGGCATTATCATGCACATGGCCAACATTGTCATGATTTTATATTTGGTTATGCACAGAATTGGGTGAGGTGTACTTACCTGAGTATTGCTCCTTTCCTTTGTGCTCGTTCAAGTTTTGTTGTTGTCCCTGTATATTGTCACCACCCTTTCCATTAGTGTAGTTAACCTCCATAACTGCCTACGAGTGTTCATCCTTGCGTGCTGTAGTATCAATAGGCTTTACTCCAAATAACAAGTATGAAGGGATCTCCACATAAATTACTACTTTTGGTATAACTCCTCCATTGGCTTGATGATGCTTAGAACCTAGACCAACATTCATGTCGTCGTATTTTCATGTCTCCCCACTGTGTTGTATTCCCAAATTCATTTGTCCAGAATTTTCAATATGATTGTATTCTTGAGATAATTAATTAATTAATTTAATATAAAAAAATATTGGGCATTAAATATCACATTGGGCTACGGGATGGAGCCAATTTCTATATTTACCCAAGTACGCCAAACATGATCCATGTTGTTTTTAGAATTGTACCTTCAATGTAAGAACCCTAATTAAAAATTATAAATTGTTTTTTTAATTTCACCACCCAATTCATTAGGTACTATGGGGGGGGGTGCCAGTGCGTCCAAG
This sequence comes from Solanum habrochaites, assembly GCA_027704765.1. Classification (NCBI taxonomy): domain Eukaryota; kingdom Viridiplantae; phylum Streptophyta; class Magnoliopsida; order Solanales; family Solanaceae; genus Solanum; species Solanum habrochaites. The sequence continues at coordinate 37,566 of JAKWJA010000903.1, forward strand.
TGTTACAGCCTAGCCCATAGCACCTAACCATTTAAAATGATCATGTAAGATAAGCAGTTTGCACAATCACATAGTGAGGATCGATTGGCATCAGTAACACATTCGCCAAATGAACTACAAATCATGTGTTTTAGTACAGTGCAATAAACCCATGTTCAAGTACATGTGCAAGACATTGAGAAATGTTTCCAAAGAGGGACCACCCTACACTGTATTCAATTAGGGTGTAGGCCGAAAAAACAGTGCACTAGGGACCACTCGATGTGGGGCAAAAAAACGTTAACTAGACCACTCGTTGGGGCCTAACATCCTAGAACTTCTAGCTACAAACCTACTGTACTAAATAAACTAAATAACCTATGACTAACCGAATTGGACCCATTAGTGCACTCGACAACTTAGGACCAAACCGAGTTGAACATACATAGTACTAGTGTGAAGAGACAACCTATTAACCTAAACCTGGAATGGTCCAAAGGTTAGTTATTGTCCTTTAGAAACTTAGGGGTAGATTAAGGAGGGTTAAAACCAAAAATAAAAATGAAATATTTCATATTTCAAGTTAAGAGAAGAAAGGGACAACCTTGTACCTAACCTAGAACGGTGCAAAGAGTTAGTTAAGATCCTATCGACTTTAGGTTAATTTAATTACCCTAGGCAAATTAATTATTTAATTTATCAAATTAATTAATTAATTAAAGGAGCAAAACCGAAATCTCAAAGCAGTATCCAGATTTGTGTCAAAACAACCTAGTAGCTAACCTAGGATGGCTCAAAGGATTAGTTATATCAAATATGAAAATTTATATGGAAACAAAAGAGTTATCTACTAACTAGGAGTAATATATTATTTTTTGTCTCCCAACATATAAAGGGCAACCTTAATATATAATAGGACTATCTTTCTGAGGAAAACCAGTAACTTCATGAATAATATGGATGATATGTTGAGAAGTTTTATTAGGTACCATAAAATAACTCTTTTGTTTATTAATAAGCTATTGAGAAGTTTGCTCATATTCAGTCAGAACATCCATAACTATATGAAGAGATACTCTATTAGTGGAAGTAAAAATTATCACATCATCAGCAAAACTTAAATGATTAATTTGAGGTTCTTTAGGCTCCATGTGAAATCCTTAATACACAGGGTTATTATATATGTTATTAAGCATTCTAGTCATACTTCAGCTCCTAATATAAAAAGAGCCGGAGATAAAGGATCCCCTTGCTTAACTCCTCTTGTAGACTGAAAAAAACCATATCTATGACCATTAATGATAATTGAGTACCAATTGTTACTCATGATTCTCCATAATATGTCTATGAATATCTCCCCAAAACCAAATCTTCTCAAAACTAAACAAGTACTGAACCAAGACACTCTTTCATAGCCTTTGCCATATCCAGTTTACCACACATTATTACCAACATTAGTTTTTTCCTAAATATCATGATATATTTCCTCCTGAGCAAGCATAATATTTTCAGTAATACACCTTTCCTTTTTACAAGACGCCGACTGTTGTCAGATATTTATTGAAGAAAAAATTTTGCCATTCTCAGCTTTAAGTAAATTGAAAAAAATGTGATAGTAAATTTGTCTTAAACTCAATAGGTTGCTAGATCAGTGAAATCTGTTATGATGTTCAATTTTTTGGAATCAAAAATTAAAAAGCATGTGACATAAACTTAGGCATCTCTTGACCACAGAAAAAGTAATGAATTGCAGGTACTAAATCCTTTTTAATTAAATTCCAGAAAGTTTGATAAAATTTACCCCCGATTCCATCAGGAGCAGGGGCTGAATTTTGATTCATAGCAAATACAACTTGTTTTAGTTCTTCCATATTAGGCATATCTTGCATCATCTGATTTTGATCAGGAGTAACTAAACTCGGAATGTATTGAAGAATCCTTTCATCTATTATGCTATCCTTAACAGTAAAAATATTATGATAATAGTCACAGGCAGCCTTGGAAATCTGATCATCACCCTCAATCAAATTAACATTACTGCTACAAATTTTATGGATTAATAATCTTCTTCTCCTTCCTTTCATTAAAGCATGAAAATATTTCGAATTAGTATCCCCATCCTTAAACCATTGTAATTGAGTCTTTTGTTTAAGAATAGAATCTTCCAATTTCAATAGCTAATATACTGAGCATTCAAGCTCAATAATTCCTATCTATAAATATCAATTTTTAGAATAAGTAGATCCTCATCAGCTTTCTTAATGATTCATTCAAATTCCTTAGCTTTAGCAAAAATATCACCATACCCATTCTTTGACCAAACACTAAGAGTTTTTGTTAGTCTCTTCAGTTTTCGATTTAATTGCCAAAAAGGATTACCATTGACCCTAACAACACAACACTTTTGAAAAGTACCCATAAAACTTGGGTTATCTACCCAACAGTTTAAGAATTTAAAGTATTTGATATGATGAATATCTTTCTTAACCATTTCCAACAAAAGAGGACAGTGATCTGAACCAACAACAGAGAGATGTTCAATAGTGGTTTAAGGAATGTGTTCTAGCCATTTGTCATTAACAATATCTCTATCTAGTCTCTTCCAAACTCTTGAATTATCATCCCTTTTATTACACCAAGTGAAAGGAATCCTTGTGTAACCTAGCTCAATTAAACCACATGCTTCTATCACTCTAATAAAGTCAAAGCTCTTATTAATGTTATAAGGTATTCCTCCTAACTTCCCTTCTATAGAAGTGATTATATTAAAATCACCAATAGTACACCAAGGGATATCCATGTTAGAAAAATGAAGTAATCTATCCCATAAAGGTTTCCTAAGATGTTCTTTACATTTAGCATATATACAGTTCAATAACAATTTCTCATTAAGATCTGCCAAACCAGATTCTCCAGTAATATGCTGATCATTGATTTCTAAGATATTGACACTGATATTTTTGACCAAAGTAACCAAATTTTACCATTAGGATTGCTAATTGCATGATCCACTTACAATTGCATCCTCACAATGTTAAGCTGGTTACTATTAGAAAATGGTTCAAGAATAACAATCAAATGTAGATGATGCAATTCTTTGAAGGTTTGGAGTCTTTCCAAAAGCTTTTTGTATCAATACTCATAGCATTCCAAAAGATTGCTTTAAGCATTAAAAACCTTTGGATTTAGATATTTTCATCGGCCTACTAGAGGTTTCAAAAGTACTAGGGTGATGTTGAGAAGCTTGTTTGTCCTGTTTCCTACCAATAGGAGACAAACCTTGCTTATTAGTAATTTCCTTAATTTCTTGGTACCAAACATTTTGGGTCTTGGAACCTAATCATGTACCCTAAGGGTTGTTAATTTGAGGTCCCTCTTCCTCTGAATCATACATGGATTGATTATCAGGATCCCACTTATCCTCTGATTTAATAGCCTCATAATCATCATGTTCTATATTTTCTTTATTTTTTCCAGCATCACTCAACTGCTGCTGCTTCTTTTAATATTATCTATTTTCTTTTTACTCAACCTACTTCCAGATTTATTGATAAATCTTTCAGTGCGTTGACCTATATAAGAATCAATTTGTTTTCCAGTTTGATGAGTGCTAGAGTTAGGGCCATCCAGATTTCTAGAATCAGTCATTTCCCCCCTTCCCTTTGGATACCCGTTCTTGTATATGACAAGGTATCTCCTTTCCCCCCTTACATACCTCCAACAGCTACACCAACATGTATCATACCAGTATTTAGGGGTGTAGGTATTGGGAGCATTCAGTGAATACCTGGTCTATTTGCAGTAGCTTGTTGGTGACTTCCTCTGTCTTTTTTAGTCTCTGAATCATCTCTAGGTCTTCGCTGAGTGTTTGATCTATCTTTGTATTGCTGTTTGTTTCCAGTAACAGTAATTTGAGGTCTTTGATCCTATGTGTGATCTGTATTTTCCTCCCTTTCCTCTCCTTCAGTTATCACTTCATGCACATCCAAATCAATGTAAGTATTTTTTTTTCTAGGAATAGAGGTTATACATGTTTGTTCCTGTTGTTGTTGAACTACAACTCTGTTTGTATTATATCCATCCTGTTGTTGATTATTCCTTCTCGTCTGAGTCTTCCATTCTTGTTGCATATTTTTTTGAATATTCTTACCAGATAACCTTGTTGTTGGACAGCATCTTCCCTTAGACCTGTTTCCCTGTTATCAAAACCTTGAAAATCTTTTTGTCCATTGTAAGTATTGTCTTTTTTAGACCTATTTTAATCCAACTGTTTCTATTTTTTTACTATCCTCATCTCTTTGTTTAATAATGCAATCACACTCTTTATGGCCTTGATGTTTACGATAGAAACAATAATAAGGGACATACACATTTTTCTGCCATCTACCATCTGTAATATCAACCCTAATATATCCCATCCAAATATATGGGGTCTATCTTTGGTTAGGTCTACTTGAACCTTAACCCTTGCTTGACTTCACCTAGTTTTTTTTATAAAAGCTGAATCAAGATACAACACCCTACCAATAGGAGATAATAAACAAGAAATTAATTCCTCATTATAACAATGCCAAGGTAGTTCCGGAAGACATATCCAAATAGGTACTAAAGGAGTTTCTTCTTCAGGTTTGAAATTAGGAGTCCAAGATTGAATTCTCATAGTTTGTCCCTCTATAGTCATACGCTGCTTGGTCCAAACCATGTTAATCTAGTTCATTATCTAAATCAATATAAACATGTCTAGAATTACAATGAGCTATCTTTACTCCCCCTCAAATTTGTGTCTAAAGAATGAAGTTTTTTTCTAATTATTTCAACTCTAGGCATTGTATAAACAAATATTCCTATAAGAGTGAATTTACAAGCAGCAACTAAATCAGTAAGAACTTCACTTTTAACATAAAGAACAACATGTAATCCTTGTTTAGTGGTGATTTCTGGCTCAGACAATTTAACACTAACACCCACCTCTTTACATTATTATATCTATCGGCGTCAGCATAATTTGAATAACATACTAGGGGGGCAGTTCTTCAACTTGATCTTTTTTATGAAAATTATTAGGATTTCCTATAGCTTGATTTGTTTTTTCAGAAGGAGGCTTAGAATTATTCCTATTGAAATTATTTGTTATCTTAGGAAAATTCGAATTATAGTCAACCTCTTGATGTCTACCAGATCCTTCTTCAATTCTATGATTATCAGGAATATTGAGAGAAAGATTACCTGGCAAGTCTGTTATAGTGTTGTGTATACCAGCCTTAGATGACTGACTAACTTAACTACCTGAGCTTTGATTCCGATCTGCTGAATCTCGCTGAAAATCATTTGTAGTTGTATTTCGTTGAGTTTCAAAATTTACTCCCCGTTCCATATTTTGATTAGCAATTAGTTGTTGCTATTGGGTGATTCTATTTTCTCGTTCAAGATTACTCCTCCGAGATTCGACGAATTCACCATGCTTTTGAGAAATTTGTTGTTGTTGACTTATTCGAATTTCATGTTGTGGAACCCTACTATGCGATTTGACTTTATCTCCATCAATGTCTTGAGTTCGATTCTCCTACCCTATTTGTTGAATATGTTCGTCGATAATAGGGGAAGATTCCCCAGTACCATATCCTTTACTAACCCCTTCCGATTGAGATTGACTATGTGCGATGTGAGGTGAATTTGTCGCCTCCATAGCCTGCGAACTGTGCGTTTTAGATCCATCCATTTGTCGACTCGCCTGTGCATCTAACCTCGAATTTTCTCCATCCTTACAAATAATTTGTTCGCCTTTTTCATAATTGTGACGAGATTCATCCAGTTCCGCCTCCATCGTAGTAGGATGGATCTCGTCTTCCCCAAACTGTTAAGAGGTGGACAAAAAACCTTCTGTCGCTTCTTGTGCTGCTAAAAGATTAGGATTGGCTTCTATTGTAGATGGATGCGGTGGCCTAAATCTATCATCTGCTGGTAATCCAACCATCGAAATCTTCCAACAATATTGATCGAATAAGCTGAGCGGCTAATTCCTTCAATTTTCCTTCAGAGAATCTTAGAGAGATAATTTAGATAGAAAAAAAATTTCATAAATGAGGAAGCGATGTATTTTGGACTTAGGATTTTTGATTTATTGTTTAGGTTTAGGGTTAGGGTTAAGATTAGGCTTAGGATTAGGGTTAGTGTTTTCGGTTTTTTAGGTTTCCTCTAGGTTTAGGGTTTAGATTTGCATGGTTAAATCATGATTTAAAATGTTTAATGTTTGAATTTTGAAATTTTGAGCTAGGGGTTTAGGGTTTATGATCGTTTAGGTTTATGTTGTTGTTTTTTAGGGGTTTTATTAAGGGTTTTGGGGTTAAGTATTTTTGAGTGTGATCTATGTTAAGTGTTTAAAGTTACAATTTGGTTTTTGGGTCTTTTGGGTTTAGCTTTTGGGTTTAAGGTTAGGGTATTTGGGTTCGGGTTAGAAGAGGGTTACAGTTCAGGGTTTACGCGGTTTTTTGTTATTATTTTGTTGTTTTAGATTTTTGTTTAAAAAATCACTGGTTTTTAGTGTTAATATTTTTTTGTTTTGCTATTTTGGGGCTTGGGTTTTGGGGTTATGGATTCCGGTTCGGGTTACCGTTTATGTGTTCGGTTCGGGTAACGGCTTATTTCTTTTTCGGTTTTAGGCTTTTGTGTTTAGTATTTGAAGATTATAATCTACATTGTTTTGTTTTTAATGGCTTTTGGAATTTATCTTTGGACTTAGAATGTTTTTGTTTGGACTTAGGTTTTTTACAGAACGACCCTTGTGGTTGTTCAGAGGTTGTGCAACACCCGCAAGCCAAGACTTAGGGTTTAGGGTTTAGGGTTAGGATTAGGGTAAGGGTGTAGTCTTTATTTAGGTTTCATGGTCAAAAGAATAGCATTTGTTGTTTAAAATCTATGGTTTGGTATTTAGTGTTTGGGTTTTGGTATATTTGGGTTAGGGTTTTGGGTTTATGGTTTAAGGTTTTGGTTAGAGTTAAGTTCAGGGTTAGGGTTAGAGTTAGGGTTTTGTTTTTATAGGTTTTTGGGTTTAGGGTTTAAGATTTGAGGTTTAATATCAATGATTTAGTGTTTAATGTTGGGTTTTGGTATTTTGTGCTTCGGGATTGAGGTTTATGGTAGGGTTAGGGTTAAGGTTTAGGTTGTTATTTCGGTATTAGGTTTGGACTTAAGGATTTGAGTTGTAATATCTATGGTTAAGTGTTGAATGTTAGGGTTTTGATATTTAGGACTTTGGGTTTAGCGTTTACGGTTTAGGGTTAGGCTTAATGATAGGATTAGAGTTACGCTTATGGTTAGGATTTAGAATATTTTTAGGTTTTCGATTTTTAGGGTTTAGGATTTTTGGTTTATGTTTAGGTTATAGTATTTTAGTCTTGGGTTTTCGGGTTAATGGTTTAGGTTCAGGTTTAGGGTTAAGGTTAGGGTAAGGTTTTGGGTTAGGTTAGGGTTAGGGTTAAAGTCATTTTAGGTTTTATGATTTGTGGTTTAGTATTTGAGGTTTAAAATCTATGGTTAAGTGTTCAATGTTTAGGTTTTCGTATTTGGAGTTAGGGTTCTTTTTGGATCTTTTAGTTTTACTTAGATTTTAGGGTTTAGGATTTAGGATTAGGGTTGGATAAGGTTGTTATTCTTTAAGTTTGTATGGTTCAGGGTTTAGCATTTGAGGTCTAAAATCTATGGTTTAGTATTTAATGTTTGGGTTTTTGTATTTAGACTTGTTTTAGTGTTTAATGTTCGGGTTTTGGTATTTTGAGCTTGGGGTTTATGGTTTATGTTAGGGTTAGGGTTTAGGTTGTTATTTTTAGGTTTTAAGGTTTGGGGTTAAGGATTTGAGTTGATCTATGGTTAAGTATTTAAAGTTATAGATTTTGTATTTTGGTCTTTGGGTTTAGTGTTAGTTTTAAGGATAGGGTTAGGGTTAGGGTTATAGGAATAGGGTTACGATTAGGGTTTAGATGCTCTTTTTTGTTATAGATTTTTTATTTAAAATCCATGGTTTAGTGTTTACTATTTGGTTTTTGCTATTTTGGGCTTGGGGTTTCGGGTTATGGTTTCGGGTTAGGGTTAGGGTTAAGGTTAGGGTTAGGGTTTGGGATTAGTTTTTTTTAGGTTTTACGATTTGTGGTTTAGGATTTGAAGTTCAAAATCTATTGTTTAGTATTTAATGCTTGGGCTTTCGTATTTAGGACTTACTTTTTTTTTAATAGAACGACCCTTTTGGTGGTTTAGAGGTTGTGCAACACCACTAAGACAAAATTTAGGGTTAAGGGTTAGGGTAAGGCTTAGCGTGTAGTTTTTTTTTAGGTTTCATTGTAAATAGTTTAGCATTTGATGTTTAAAATCTATGGTTTAGTATTTAGTGTTTGGGTTTTGGTATATTTGAGTTAGGTTTTTGGGTTTATGGTTTAGCATTTTGAATAGGGTTAAGGTCAAGGATAGGGTTAGAGTTAGGGTTTTTTTTGGTTTTTGGGTTTAAGGTTTAGGAGTGAGGTTTAATATCAATGATTTAGTGTTTAATGATGGGTTTTTGTATTTTGAGCTTGGGGTTTGATTTTTATGGTAGGGTTAGGGTTTAGGTTGTTTTTTCGGTATTAGGTTTGGTATTAAGGATTTGAGTTCTAATATCTATGGTTAAGTGTTTAATGTTAGGGTTTTGATATTTTGGGCTTTGGGTTTATCATTTAGGGATTAGGGTTAGGGTTAATGGTAGGGTTAGAGTTACAGTTAGGGTTAGGATTTAGCATATTTTTAGGTTTTAAATTTTTGGGGTTTGTGATTTTTTGTTTATGTTTAGGTTATGGTATTTTAGTCTTGGAGTTTTAGGTTAATGGTTTAGGGTTATGGTTAGGGTTAATGATAGGGTAAGATTTTGGGTTAGGGTTAAATGTTTTTTTAGGTTTTAGAGTTTCTGGTTTAGGATTTGAGGTTTAAGATCTATGGTTAAGTGTTTAATATTTAGGTTTCCTTATTTGGAGTTCGGGTTTTTTTTTGGCTCTTCTCTTTTGCTTTTCGTTTCGGGGTCCTGGCTTAGGTTTCGTAGCTTAGGTTTTAGTTTTTTTTAGTTTGTACGGTTCAAGGTTTAGTATTTGAGGTTTAAAATCTATGGTTTAGTATTTAATATTTGGGTTTTGGTTTTTGGGCTTAGGGTTTCGGGTTTAGAGGTTAAGGTTAAGGTTAAGGATAGGGTTAGGTTTTAGGTTTCTTTGAGGTTTTAGGTTTTTATGTTTAGGATTTTTTGTTTAAAAATCTATGGTTTAGTTTTTAGTGTTTGGGTTTTTAAATTTTAGTCTTGGGGTTTCAGGTATATAATTTAGGGTTAGGGTTAGGTTAGGGTAAGGGTTCGTTTTAGGGATGGGGTTTAAGTTTTTTTAGGTTCAAGGATTTGGGGTTAGGATTTTTGGTTTAAAATCTACGGTTTAGTTTTTAATGTTTTGGTTTTGTTAATTTGGGCTTGGGGTTGTGGGTTATGGTTTAGTGTTAGAATTAGGGTTAAGGTTAGGGTATAGGTTTTTTTTAGGTTTTAGGGTTTATGGTTTAGGATTTGATGTTTAAAATCTATGGTTTAGTGTTTAATGTTTTTGATTTTGTATTTTTTACTTAGAGTGTATTTTTTCGACATTTTTTTTAGGTGAATCACCCTTTGAGGGGTAGGGGATGAGCAACATTCCCAAGCCTTATCATTAAAAAATCAAAGCAATACAAGGGAGGGGCAAAACTAACCTCCAACCTATGATAGTTTTTAAGACTCAACTTCCCAAGAAGTCAACTCCCTCCCTTTACACAACGAATGAACCAAAATACGAAGGCAACTAAGGAGAGGGCTCCCTCAATACATTAATCTATGAACCATAAACATAGAGACTCTCCCTTTTCAAGAATCTATAAACTAAACTTACCTATTCAAAGAAGCTATAATTTTTAATTATAGCTCAGTTGAAAAGGGTAAGATGTCAAGAGGTTTCCTTAATCCTTTTGGTCTTCTTCCTTCTAAAGCTAGTCATCTGCAACAGATCAAGGTGATATTATGACTTTGCTTCCTTAGTCATTTGCTGGCTTTTGAAATAAACTTGTGGAGTAGCTGTCTTGTGGTTGTGTTTTAAAAGTGCATCAACCACCCAATTTTCTTCTCTTAATACATGAAATCACTTGAAGTAATGGGTTTGAGAGATGTGATTGTGTAGCCTTCCCAACTGTGTGATAATGCTCCATTGAGGGACCGCCTTCTATATGATCCATTGCACTACCAATTGAGAGTCAAGTTCAAATATTATGTTCCTATATCCAAGCTCAAGTGCCCAAGTTAAGACAAAGATGGCTTCCTCTATTTAAGCTTTGTTGTTTGTTCGTTTTCGAAGAGGTGTTGTGAAAGTCATCACCAATTTTCCATGTTTGTCTCTAAAAATTCCACCAGCCCCCAGCATGCTAGGGTTCATGAGTGCACTGCCATCAGTGTTCACTTTCAGCCACTTATCTGTGGTTTAAGCCATTTCACCATGTTCACCTTTATGTCATGCACACACTTTTCACTCTTTTGCATTAAATCTGTCCACTTGGCAGGCCAATTAACTTGAGGAAATGCAGTGTTCAGCATCTTGTAGTTGTCTATTATGATTGCATATTTAACTCTGCTGATGTTGGTTGCCTTACTTATATGCTTGAAGGCACACCTGTTCTTCCAGAGATTCCAGTAGATGAATATTGGAGTAGCTTTGTAGCAGCAGTTTGTGGGCTACATTTTTGGACTTGGTTGTCCACCATTGCTGTAGCAGCTACTATAGTGAAGAATGGTCTGGCTGTAGGCCTACACTACCTGCAAAAAAGCTCCATACCTTGGCTGCAAATTGCCCTGAATTGAATGTGTTGATGTGGATAAATCTTTGTTTCCAATATGTTGGAGAACTAGCTGGCTGGTACCTGCCCTATCACCTTGCTCCAGCTCCATTTCCCTTCCTTCCAATTCAAGTCATTGTAGTCTGTTGAATCTGTTACTATTTGGGTGGTGAAAATTGTGCCTAATGGTCCTACCCAAGCCAATTATCTCACCAAGAAACAATTTCCATCTTGAAGTTTTCTATTGGAATTGTTTGCTCCACTAGTTTGTTCTGTTCATCAACAGTGTTTTCCAGTTAAAGAGTCTCCGCTACTCCTTTTTTGGCTGACATGGATGGGTTTTGCCGTGCTTTTTCCTCATCCCAAAAATCTTCCCATCTCTTGTTTAGTTTCTAAATCCACCATTTTTTTGAATTGGAAAGGCCTTGCAAATATCCTGTTCCCCTCATGCCCACTCCTCCCTCATCATAAGGAACCTTTTAGTTTTTTCCAAGAACCCTATGGTACCGAAAAGGAGAGGGGGGGGGGGGGGGGGGTCTTCTTTCATATTCCATCCCTTAAGAAGTCACCATAAGCATTTGACTTTGTTTAAAATAGTAAGTTGGAGGAGTTACTGCCGAAAGTAGGTGATGGAGGGCATGTAACACAGGTTTTGTAAGAACTACCCTTTTTTCCACCATAGCTGGAGTTTAATTTGGTTGCCAACCTGTATCCCTGCAAAATACTTTATTTACCAAGGCATAAAAATATATATTCCTAGGCATACCAACAAATAAAGGAATCCTAGGTAAGTAATAGAACCTTCTTTTGTTTAAACTTGTAAGTCTCTTTTTCTATCTCTTGTGCTATTGAAACATTAAGTGTAGAATAAAGTGACTTTTGTCTCCATATGAACATTGCCTAATGTCTTTTTCATACTCCCTTTAAGGTATCATTAAGAACTTCAACAAAGTTTTGCATCTTCCTAAAATTGAACAAAATTATGTCTTTAAACAAAACTGAGATGTTTACTGTGGCCCCCCTCATTTCCATGAAGAAACCATGGTAGTCTAGGTGATTCTGTAGCCTGTTGAGTAATATTGATAATACCTCTACACCTAAAATAAATAGGGCCGCAGAAAGAGGATCACCTTTCTTAAGACCTTTAGTGGAATGAAAGAAATCAAATATCTTACCACTGACAATGATTGAGTACCAATTTTTTTCTATAATTCTCCACACCATATCAATAAATACCTCAGCAAATCCCATTTTCCTTAAAAATAGGGTGTAGGGTTTAGGTTTAGGGTTAGGATTAAGGTTAGGGTGTAGGTTTCTTTTTAGGTTTTATGGTCCAGGGTTTAGAATTTGATGTTTAAAATCTATGGTTAGTTAAAAATATTTGGGTTTTTGTATTTTGGGGCAGAGTTTTCATGTTTTATTTCTTTTTTGGTGGGTTTTGGGGTTTTTTTTTATTTAGGTTTTTGGGTTTAGGGTTTTACGGCTTTCAATTTTAATATTTATGTTCAGTGGTTTACTGCTTGGCTTTATATTTTTGAATAGAATTTTTTTCTTTTCGACTTAGTTTTTTTAATAGAACGACCCTTTTGGTGGTTAAGAGGTCGTGCAACACCCCCAAGCCAAGACTTAGGTTTTACGGTTTAGGTTTAGGGTAAGGGTGTAATTTTTTAAGGTTTCATGGTCTAGAGTTTGGCATTTGATGTTTAAAATCTATGGTTTAGTATTTAGTGTTTTGGGTTTTGGTATATTTTGGTTCGGGTTTTTGGGTTTCGGAGTTTCAGGTTTATGGGTCAGGTTACAGGTTACCATTCGGGTTCGGGTCGCGTTTTTTTTTTTTTATGTTTTTTTGGGTTTCGAGGTTTCGGATTTGCGGTTTCATCTCCATGCTTTCTTGTTTTCCTGTTGGGTTTTGTGAGTCATGTGTTATCTTAGGGTTTGAGTTTATGGTAGGTAAGGTTTAGGGTTAAGGTGAGTTTTGTTTTTCGGTATTAGGTTTGGACTTATGGATTTGAGTGTTAATATCTATAGTTAATTGTTGAATGTTAGGGTTTTGATATTTTTGGCTTTAGGTTTAGCATTTAGGGTTTAGGGTTAGGGTTAATGATAGGGTTAGAGTTACGATGGGGTTAGGGTTTAACATATTTTTAGGTGTTAGATTTTAGGGGTTTAAGATTTTTGGTTTATGTTTGGGTTATGGCATTTAGTCTTGGGGTTTCGGGTTAATTGCTTAAGGTTAGGGTTAGGCTTAAGGTTAGGGGAGTTTTTAAAAAGGGTTTTTTAAAAAAAGGGGGTTAGGGTTAGGGTCGGTTACTTTTTTGTTGTTTAGGGTTGTGTTTAGAATTTGAGGTTTAAATCTATGGGTTGTTTGTTTACTGTTTAGTTTCGTATATGGAATTATCTTTTTTTTGGATCTTTTCTTTTGAACTTAAATGTCTAGGGTTGAGAATTTAAGGTTAGGTGGATACGGTTGTAGTTTTGTTTATTTATAGGGTACAATTTTATCATTTGAGGACTTAAATCTATGTTATATTTAATGTTGGGTTTTTGGTATTTGGTTTAGGGTTTTGGGTATATGGTTTAGGGTTCTGTTAGGGTTAAGGGTTTTGGGTTTTTGAGGTTTTGGGTTTTAGTATTTAGAATTTGAGAGTTAAATCTCACTGGGCTTAGTTATTTTAATGTTTGAGTTTTGTATTTTGGTGCTTGGGTTAGGTTGTAGGGTAGGGGTAGGGTGTAGGGTTAAATTTTATGGTTAAGGTTAGGGTATGGTTGTTTTTTTAGGTTTTTAGCATCTTGGGGTAAGGATTTTGAGTTTTATTATCTATGGTTTAATTGTTTTTAAGGTAGGGTTTTTGAATTTTTGGATTTGGATGGATTTAGGGTTTAGGGTTTAGGTTAGGGTTAGTGTTTGTGTTAGGGATAGAAGTTGGGTCATTTAAGTATTCTTTTCGTTTTGGTTTGGGGTTTAGGATTTTTAGTTTAAAATCTATGGTTTAGTGTTTAATGTTTGGGTTTCGTATTTTGAACTTAAGGCTTAGGATTTTGGTTTAGGGTTAGGGTTAGGATTATGGATAGGGTGTAAGTTTTATTTTAGGTTTTATTGTTCAGGATTTAGCATTTGAGGTTTAATATCTGCGGTTTAGTATTTTGTGTGTGGGTTTCTTTATTTAGACTTCTATTTTTTGATTTATGGTTTAGGGTTAGGATTAGGGTTAATGTTAGGGTTAGGGTTTTGTTTTTTTTAGTTTTTTGGGGTTAGGGTTTAGGATTTGAGGTTTAATATCAACGGTTTAGTGTTTAATGTTTTGGGTTTGGTATTTTTGGCTTGGGTTTTAGTTATATGGTTAGGGTTAATTTTAGAGTTAGGGTTAGGGTTTTAATTGTTTTTTAGGTTTATGTTTGGTGTTTATGATTTGAGTTGTAATATATATGGTTTAGTGTGTAATTTTAGGGATTTGGTATTTTGGGCTTTGGGTTTCGGGTTTAAGGTTTAGGGTTAAGGATAGGGTTAGGATTAGGGTTCATGATAGGGATAGGGTTAGGGTTAATATTTAGGTTTTTTTTAGGTTTTAGGTTTTCATGTTTAGGAATTTTTGTTGAAAATCAATTATTTAGTGTTTAATGTTTGGGTTTGCGTATTTTGTGCTTGGGGTTTGGGGTTAACTTTTTAGGGTTAGAGTAGGTGTAGGGTTAAGGTTAGGGTTAGCGTTTGGGTTAGGGTTAGGGTTATTTTAGGTTTTAGGGTTTGTGGTTTAGGATTGAGGTTTAAATTCTATGGCTTTAGTGTTTAAATCTGTGTTTTTTTTATGTTTTTTGTTTGGGTATTTATGTTTAGGTTTTTGGGTGTGAGGGTTAGGGGTGGGTTAGAAATCTGGTTAGTGTGGTGGTTTTATCTTTAGGTTTAATCATTCCCGTGAGTTAGCATATGAGGCTTAAAATCTATGGTTTAGTATTTAATGTTTGGTTTTGGTATTTTGGATTTTTGTATTTTGGGATTAGGGTTTCATATTAATGGTTTATGGTTAGGGTTAGGGTTGAGGTTAGAATTAGGGTTTTGGGTTTGGGTTTGGGTTAGGGTTAGGGTAAGGGTTTAGTTTTTCATAGGTTTTAGGGTTTGTAGTAAGGATTTAAGGTTTAAATTCTATGGTATTGTGTTTTATGTTTGGGTTTCGTATTTTGGACTTTTTTTTATTTTTTGTTGAATGACCCTAGTGGTGGGTCGGGGCTGAGAAACACCCCCACGCCTTATCATTTATTAAAAATCAAAAGTACATAGAGGGGGACATCAGCCGTACCTCCAATCCTAACGTGGGTTATGAGTCGACCAACCAACTACGGTTAGTCAACTCAACCCTTTAGGTCAAGTTATCTCCGCAATTTGCGATCTTGGATTGTAATGCTAAAACGGTGACGTTAGCCAAGCCTGGGACAGATCCGTTAGTGTGGGAGGGTGACTACACTTCCAATCCGGTGCGTATAAAATCTCTTTCTCTTCTTCTCGTGCTAAGAAATGGTTAGTACAGCGGTGTTTACTTTCTTGGCAAACATCTCAAGATGACCACTACCCAGTACCCTTCGATTTGAGTCGGTTTCGGGTGGTCCGCGATTTCTTGATGTGTTCCCTGCCGATCTTCCGGGGTAATGCCACTAGATTAGGGATATTGACTTCTATATTGACCTTGAAACCGGGTACTCCGGCCCAGTTTCCTATACCCCCCCTTATAGAAGGGCCCCCCACGGAGTTAAGATAATTAAAAGCCCAACAAACATCAAGAGTTTGTTTGACCAAAGGCTTCATTAGACCAATTGCATCTCCTTGGGGTGCTCCGGTTTTGTTTGTGAAGAAGGAAGGATGGAGTTTCGGATGTGCATTAGACTACCGACAGTTGAACAAGGTGCCCATAAAGAACGTATCTTCCTTCCTTCGCTTGATGACTGTTCGAATCAGTTACAAGGTGCGTGTGTCTTCTCTAAGATTGACTTGAGATCCGGTTATCATCAATTGAAAATACGAGCAACATATTGCCGAAAACTGCTTTTAGAAAACCAGGTATGGGCATTACGAATTTTGTAGTGGATTTCTTTTGGTCTTAACTAATGCCCCTGCTTCGTTCATGAGTTTTGATGAACAAGGATTTTTAAGCCATATTTAGATCTATTTGGATCGTATTATTGATGATATACTGATATACTCCAAGAGTAAGAAGGACATGAGGAAAGCATTTGAGAATGGTATTGGAAATGTTGAGGGAGAAAAGCTTTAATTATGCCAGTTCTCTAAGTGTGAGTTTTGGCTAGATGCAGTGTCCTCTTGGGCACGTGGTTCTAAGGATGTATTGATTGTTGATCTTCTAAGATCGATTAGTGAAGAAATTGGTAAACCCCCTAATGGTGTCAGAAATAGAAGCTTTTGTTGGGTTTAGCCAGTTATTACCGTCAAAGTTTTGTCAGGTATCCTCCTCTATTGTCTTCCAACTGACGAACTTGACTAAGCAAATTTTCCATTTGTAGGGTCCGGAATGAGGTGTGGAGGAAAGCTTTCAGAAGCTCAAGACTCTGTTGACTACCCGCACCGTCCGTTACCTGCCCAGTGGAGGGTAAGAACTCATTGTTTATTGTGATGCCTCCTATTCCTGGTTTGGTGCAGTAACTAATGCCAGAGAAGAAATGTGATTGCTTAATTGCTCAAGACAAATTAAAATGCAATGACCTTAACTATCCAACTCATGATTTGAATTGGCCGCGGTAAGTGTTTGCACTAAAGCAATGGAGACACTATTTATATGGTGTTTTAAGTGTGAGGTCTAAGGATCATCGTAGTCTACAGTAGGTCTTCAACTCAGAGAGATTGAATTTGAGACAGAGGAGATGGATGGAAATACTGAAGTACTACGACATCATCAACATGTTTGGTATCATCCGGGAAGCAAAATGTTGTAGCTGAGCTGTTAAGTAGAAGGCGGGAAGCATGGGGAAGTCTATCTCACTTGCCAATCTTCTAGACCCCATTAGCTAGGGAGTTTTCAGATTCTGGCTACGACCTTATGACATTAGAAGTAAATGAGAAGGGAGAATTTTTTTTAGCTTGTGGTGGAGGCACAATATTCCTTCTTGACCGATTAAGGGAAAGCAGTTCTAATTATTAAACATTGATCCGGAGTCCGGATAAGTGTTGCAAGGCGATGCTAAAGAAGCGACAATCGTTAGGACAGCTGTTGGAAAGATTAAGGGAAGGGTATGTGTGTACCCCGCGTCGATGATTGAATCACCACTAAAGCTCTGATCAGAGGCTCATAGTTCAAGGTATTCATAAACATCCGGGCGTGCAATCCAAGATGTACCAGTGACAAAGAACCACCTTTTGGTGTGGAGAAGAAATGAGCGTGATATTTGTTTGATTTGTATTCCAAATTTCGCAATGGTCAGACAAGTAAGTATGACAACCAAAGATCCAGGAGAACCTTCCAGACAATGCCCATGCCGTACTGGAAATGGGAGAGAATTGCAATGGATTTTCGTTGTTTGGTCTTCCAAAGAAATGGGTACGTATTACTCTATGTGGGTGATTGTTGATAAGTTTCACTAACAGTCTGCTCATTTCATTTCCGTTTTTAAATGGATGACTTACAACAATGCAGATAAGTTCGCCAAACTTTACCACTCAGAAGTTGTTGCGAGATTTCATGATTCCTCTATCCATACATATCCGATAGAGGTACGCAGTTTACTTCTAAGTTTTGGAAAACGTTGCAGGGAATTTTGGGTACTAGGTTGGGATCTTAGACCGCTTACTCCTCAGACCGATGTCCCCAGTCTAGAGCGATCTCACCGATTCAAAGTGTGTGGGAGGATTGCTTTTCGTGCATGGGTTGATAGAATTCTGTGGCCATTGGGATAGCTCTCTTACCCTTAGGCGGGTTTTCATACAATAATGCTATGCAACTCAAGCATGTAT
>JAKWJA010000904.1:0-104064 GCA_027704765.1 Solanum habrochaites
GTGTATGGATTGTACAAGGGGAGTATTACTGGCATTCCCCAAACAAGCCTGACCGTGTGGGGGTCCGACCGTTTTTTATTTCAAGAGGGCGATAATGGCTTGTCCACACCCATATATTCCAATACTGGTATGGCGTGCAAAGCAGCAAAATGGCATTGGTGCACCCTGCCATCGTCTTAGACCGTAATCGGTAATTCTAAGGGGAGATTATGGCATGCCACACAACCCCAAAAAAAAGACACCCACCCCGCCGAGTCGTTCGAGATGTGTGTGTGTCTCAAGGGCGTTATGGCAGGGTCCTGATATGACGTCTTCCCACCAGTGTGTGTCTTTAAAAGGGTTCTAGTGGCATGTTTCGCGCCTGATGTGAAATTACCAAATGACCTTAGCATTGCCCAGAAGTGCGAGATGGCATTGCCACGAGCCGCCCACTTAGATCGCGTTTGTTTTGTTCTGTCCCAAGGCGATGAAAGTTTTGAACCAATGCTCCGTCTGGGGGGCGTTAAAGACCATGTGTGCTGTCTCAAGACCAATTCGTAGCATAGAAAAACAACTGCCTAACGGTCCTTCGACAGTCTGAATGTGTTGTTCAAGAATGATTATGCATGACAGTCTGATATCGGTTCGTCATTGGGTTTTTGTCCCGAAAAAGGCGGATGAGGCATGTGAACGCCTGCTGATCCTTCGAGAAGGAAAACCTTTTTGTGCTTCCGCACCGGTTTTATGTACCATGTCCCGCGGTGCCCGATGTAGACCACCCATTTTGTGCTTCCAAATTGCAATGATGTACATCCTTACAATCGGCTCGTCTGTTAGATGTATGCTTCACAAATAGATGATAATACATTCGGATTGCGTTCAAAGTGTAGATTGATCACTCGTGTCCATAGGTGCAGTCCAAAGGCGATTATGGCCTGGGGGGCCACAATCAATTCGGTCGTTAACCACCGTGTATGCCTGTTCCCAAGATAATGATCCATATAGCCCATTGCCGACAGAGGTCGTCCAAACGGTGTGTGGTTTCCTCCGTGCCAACACTCCGGCATTGTCAAATTGTGCATGCTGCTGTCTAAGTGCAAGTGGTCATGTCCAACGCTCGACGTTGTCCAAGCTCTTGTATATTTTGTAAAGGGTTAATGTCTGGAATGCCATGGCCTGAGCGTTCGTCCATGTATACTGACTTTTCAAAATGCGATTATGACATCTAACGCCCACTATCGTCGAACCATGTTGGTTGCCGAGGGTGGATGATGGCCAAGAGACAACTGCCCTAGCGGTCATTCAAACATGTGTGCAATCTGAGTGGCGATGATGGCATTCCAAACAATTGCCATTGTTTAATAGTTGTTTGCTGTCCAAAGGCCTTACACAGGCATGCCATAACCCGTCTGACTGTAGGGAGTCTGATCATGTTGTGATAACAGAAGGAGAGATGTTAACAAGGCCATAGGCCCGACGATTGTCGTTCAGTCTGTTTGGTATGTCCACGGTCTTGTATGGCATGCATTCCTACATTGTCCGAACCGTTGTGTGTTGTCCAATGGAGATGATGGTCGATTCCAGTCATTCCATCCAACCCACGCCTGCAGATCGTCAAAGGGCCCGTATCTTCCTCATACCCCCCCGTGTAACCTTTCTGGTCCCAGGGGCGATGATGGCATGAGCAACCATAAGCCCAACATTGTGGTCGATCATTGTGTCATTCCAAGGCGATGGAAGGCGTGGTACACTGACTGTGTAGGTCCGACCGAGTAAGTTGTCTAATACAAAAGTAATATGGCATTCCACGCCCAACGTCTTCCGACCATTTAATGTTGCCCAAGGTCTGAGGATATTATGCCAGCTCTGGACCATTACTGGTTTGATTGACGTGTGTGATTTGCTCAGAAGGAGAGTGATGTGCAACTGTCATTCCCCCCGTCCCTTAGACCATTTGTGCTTCACAAAGGTTATAATAGATGGCATGCCACCGCTCCGTGAACGTTGTTAACAACCCTTGCTATTGCCCAATGGTCGATGATGGAATGGTCCACAGGAGGACAACAACCGTAAACCGAATCATATTGGTGTTGTCCAAGGCATTGATGGCTTGTCCAGCGGCTCAGTGCGTTGATTGTTCGAAGGGAGCGGGACCGATGTGTGTTCGTTGCTGTGCCCCCTTCTTCATTTTCCTGCCCTTTATTGTTAATTGTTGGGGTAGTCCGTTACTAGAAAACAGTCACCCGACCTTGGTGTGCGTGTTCAGGGGCGATGATGGCATGCAAACTTTTGGTATTTTGGTTCGTCAAGTGTGGGGTGCTTTATCCAGCGTGGCAATGACGTCATGCCATGACCCGGACAAAATTGTTTCGATCGTGTGTACTTACCAAGGGGGGGGGGGCGAGATGCAGTTCCAAAACGAACGCCAGATATGTCTAAAACCACCGTAAAAAAAAAATAGTGTACTTTCTTAGGGACAATTATGTATCATAACGCTAGGCACGTCGTCTGACATTGTTTCTGCTAAAGATTGGAAGATAGAAGCATTCCACCCCGCCTAGTGTCACCGAAATGTCCATGTTGTAGTCATAAAGGCAGATGGATGGCATACACTAAATCAAATCGGTACAAGCAGTAGTGAGAGATGTCTATCCAAAGGTGATAAGTAGCATAACCCTGCCCCGATGATCGCGTCCCACCGGGTGTACATGTTGTCCAAGGGCGATGAATTTATACCAGCTCCGACAGTCATTCGAAGAGCCATATTTGTACTACCGCATTTTTGATGATAGGCATTTGCACCTCCCCATTTCGTGCCAATCCGTGTGTGATACTGCAAGCAAGGTCGATAGTGGCAATAAATTGCCCGTCGCCCGACTGTTGTCCGTTCTTTAGTTGTGTGTCCAAAGAAAGACGATGATCGCAATGCCAACTCTGACATTGATTCTATATTCATCAACGGTGTAATGCTTTCTAAGTGGCGATTAATCGCATCTAACGCTCGATGTCGTCCTTGGGTTGGCTTCCCAATGGCCATAGTGGGCAGAGCCGAGACGCCCAGGATTAACAGGTTCAATTGTGTGTGCAAAGTGCCAAGTGCCATGCAGCATGTGCCAGCTCAACTTAATCGTTCGTGTGTGTGCTGACCAACGCCAATGTGGGCTGCGCCACAACTGATAGCGTTGACGACCGTGCACCCAAGCTATGATGGCATGCGGGGGCCGCCAGACACGCTATAGTTCGAGGGGGGGGGTCGTTTAAAGAATTGAGGTGTCCCAGGGAAATAATTGATTTCCAGAAGTCCTATGTTGTTTCGTAGTGTGCGTTGTCCAAGTGTGTGACGGCATGCATGGGTGGGCCCGACTTGGAGTGTCGAGTGCGAGGAACCGTGTGTACTTAAAAAGGGCAAGATGGCACGCCACACCCGCGTCTCTGACTGTGTTGTGGTTTCAGTAGAAAGATATTGGCATTCCACGCTTCGATGTCACTCCCATCCTTGTGTGCATCACAGGCGTGATGTCATGCGAACTTCAACATTGTACAACCGCTGTTGTGTTGATCCAAAAGGCCGACTGATGGCAATATCACATGCCCGACGTCGTCTGATGTGTATGTTGTCCTAAGTGGCAATGATGTCATACGTAAGACGACATGTGTTGTGGCATGGGGTTGATTGAGCGCATTTGGCACCCATGGTTGATGATGGCAGTCACGAACCCGACGTCGTCCAACCATGTGTGCCGCACAGGGGAAAAAAATGAGAATAGGCCTACCTCGTGTGAGCGCTGTTCCGTGACCTGATGTGTGGTTTGTCAAAGTGATATGGAATACAAGCCTGACATCAATTCACCGTGTAGTGCTTCCTCCAAGTGAAGATGATGGAAATGTTACGCTCGTGGTCATCCTACTGTATAGTGCTGCCCTAATGTTGCCATTGGTGCATGTCCACGCCCGATGTCGTCACAAGTTGTTGGTGCAGTGCCAGTGCCAAGCAAGCATGCCACGCTCTACCCGGATTCCGTTGTTGTATGTGCTGACGCAAGACAATGATGTCATGTCCACGCTCCGAGGGACGTATTCGCGGCCGACCATTTTTGTGTGCTGCCCTATGGTAGGGATAAGTGCATGCACGGGGTTCAAGGGTTTGATGATTATGCATGGGCATGCCTCACGTCATCCGACCGTGTATGTTGTACAAGGGCGATGATCCCATGCCACGCCCGACGTCATCCGATCTTGTGTATGCTGTTCAAGGGAAATGATGGCATGTCACGCCCGACATCGTCTGACAGTGTGTTCATTCCAAGGGCGATGATGGCATGCCACGCCCGACGAAGTCTAATCGTGTATGCTGTCGAAGGGTGATAATGTCATGCCATGCCCGACGTCGTCCGACCATCTGTTCTGTCCAAGGGAAATGATAGCATGTCATGCCTAACATAGTCTGACCGTGCATGCTGTCCAAGGCCAATAATGGCACATAACATTCGACGTTTTCCGAGCGTGTGTGTTTCCCAAGGGCAATGAATGCATGGCACGCTTGACTTTGTCCGAAAGTGTATGCTGTCCGAGGGTGATGATAGCATGCCTTGCTCGACGTCGTCTGACCTGTGTATGTTGTCCAAGGGCGATAATGGCATTCCACACCCGATATTGTCCGACCGTGTGTTCATTCAAAGGGCGATAATGGCTTGCCACGCCCGATATATTCCAATCGTGTATGCTGTGCAAGAGCAAAAATAGCATTGCACGCCTGACATCGTCTGACCGTGTATGTAGTCTAAGGGCGATGATGGCATGCCACACCCGACATCGTTCGAATGTGTGCAATGCTCAAGGACGATTATGGCATGTCATGTACGATGTCCTCCCACCGTGTGAGCTTCAAAAGGGTGATGATGGCATGTCGCACAAGATGTTGTATGACCGTGCTGCCCAAGGGCGATGATGGCATGCCACGTCCACACGTAGATCGATCGTGTGTGCTGTCCAAAGGCAATGATGGCTTGCCATGCTAGTCGTCGTTCAACCGTGTGTGCTGTCCAAGGACCATGCTAGCATATCACGCCTAACATCATTCGATAGTGTGGGATGTTCAAGGAAGATGATGCCATGCCACGTCTTATATCGTTCGTCATTGTGTGTTGTCAAAAGGCGATGATGGCATGTCACGCCCGACTTCGTTCGACCGTGTGTGCTGACCAAAGGTGAGATGGCATGTCACGCCCGATGTAGACCAACCATGTGATCTTCAAAATGGCAATGATGTCATCTTACAATCGACATCATCTGTTAATGTATGCTTCTCAAGGACAATAATAGCATTCCAATCGTGATGTCACTCTGTCCATGTGTGAAGTCCAAAGGCGATTATGGCATGCCACATAAACGTCGTACAACCGTGTATGCTTTCCAAAGATAATGATGCCATGCCATCGCCGACGTCGTCCAACTGACGTGCTTCCCAAGGGCCACACCCGACATTGTCCTATTGTAAATTTTGTCCAAGGGCAATGATTGCATGCCACGCTCGACGTTGTCCTACCTTGTATAATTTTTAAGGGTAATGATGGAATGTCCTGCCTGATGTCGTCCGTCCATGTATACTTTCCAAATGCGATGATGACATCTAACGCCCAACGTCGTTCAACCATGTGTGTTGCACATGGGCGATGATGGCAAGACACGCCCTACGTCATTCGAACGTGTGTGCAATCCAATGGAGATGATGGCATGCCAAATTGGAATTGTTTAATAGTGTTCGCTATCCAAAGGCCTTACAGGCATGCCACGCCCGACTTAGTCTGATCGTTTGTGATAACCAAGAGAGATGTTAACAAGCCATGCCCGACGTCTTTCATTCGTGTGTGTATTCCAAGGGCGTGTATGGCATGCAATGCCTAACATCGTCCGACCGTGTGTGTTGTCCAAGGGAGATGATGTCATGCCACGCCCGACATCATCATACCCCGTGTATGCTGTCCAAGGGGCGATGATGGCATTCCACATCCGACATTGTTCGATCATGTGTTCATTCCAAGGGCGATGAAGGCGTGCCACGCCTGACGTAGTCCGACCGAGTAAGCTGTCTTACGATAAAAATGGTATTCCACGCCCGACGTCTTCTGACCATGTATGTTGCCCAAGGGCGATGATGGTATGCGACACCCGACGTTGTTTGAACGTGTGTGTTGCTCAAGGGAGATGATGGCATGTCATGCCCCACGTCGTTAGACCATTTGTGCTTCACAAGGGTGATAATGACATGCCACGCCTGACGTTGTACAGCCGTGCTTCCCAAGGGCGATAATGGAATGCCACAACATACGTAGCCCGATCGTGTGTGTTGTCCAAGGGCGATCATGGCTTGCCACGCTCATCGTTGTTCGACCGTGGGTGCTGCCCAAGGATCATGCTGGCATGCCATGCCTAACATCGTCTGACTGTGTGTGCTGATCAAGGGCGATGATGGCATGCAACGTTCGATGTTGTTCGTCAGTGTGCGTTATCCAATGGCAAAGACGGCATGCCATGACCGACGTTGTTCGACCGTGTCTACTTACCAAGGGCGAGATGGCATGCCACGCCCAATATAGTCTAACCGTGTGTACTTCCTTAGGGAAATTATGTCATCTAACGCTAGACGTTGTCTGACAGTGTTCCAAAGAAGGAAGATAAAGGCATTCCACGCCCAGTGTCACCATGTCCTTGTGTGCAGTCTAAAGGCGATGATGTCATGCCACTTCAATGTCGTACAAGCATGTGTGCGGTCCAAAGGTGATAATAGAATACCATGCCCGATGCCGTCCAACCATGTATGTTGTCCAAGGGCGATGATATTATACAGAGCCCGACATCGTTCGACCATTTGTGCTACCCATGGGTGATGATGGAATGTCACGCCCGACGTCGTCCAACCGTGTGTGCTGCACAAGGGCAATAATGGCATGCAACGCCCGACGTTGTTCGTCCTTGTGTGTTGTCCAAAGGTAATGATGGTATGCCAAGCCTGACATCA
This sequence comes from Solanum habrochaites, assembly GCA_027704765.1. Taxonomy (NCBI): domain Eukaryota; kingdom Viridiplantae; phylum Streptophyta; class Magnoliopsida; order Solanales; family Solanaceae; genus Solanum; species Solanum habrochaites. The sequence goes on from JAKWJA010000904.1 coordinate 6,998, forward strand.
TTCGACCGTGTATGCTTCCTAAGTGCGATGATGGCATCTAAGGCTCAATGTCGTCCGACTGTGTGTGCTGCCCCACGGCCATGTGGGCATGCCACGCCCGATATCTTCCAATTGTTTGTGCAGTCTAAGTTCCATGCAAGCATGCCACTCGAAACCTCGTTTGTTTGTATGTGCTGACCAACGACAATGATGGCATGTCACGCCCGACATAGTCCTATCGTGTGTACCTCCCTAGGGTACTAATCGCATTTAATGCCCAAGGGTGATGATTTCATGGCATGTATCACGTCATCCGACCGTGTATGTTGTCCAAGGGCGATGATCCCATGCCATACACGACGACATCCAACCTTATGTATGTTATTCAAGGTCAATGATGGCATGTCACGCCCGACATTGTCCGACCGTGTGTTCATTCCAAGAGCGATGATGGCATGCCATGCCCGACGTAATCTGATCGTGTATGCTGTAGAAGGGTGGTAATGTCATGCCACGCCTGACGTCGTCTGACCATCTGTGCTGTCCAAGGTAAAAGATAGTATGTCACGCCTCACGTAGTTCGACCGTGCATGCTGTCCAAGGCCGATAATGGCATGTAACGCTCGACGTTTTCTGAGCGTGTGTGTTTCCCAAGGGAGATGAATGCATGGCACGCTTTACTTCGTCCGAAACTGTATGTTCTCTAAGGGCGATGATTGCATGCCTTGCTCGACGTCGTTTGACCTGTGTATGTTGTCCAAGGGCGATAATGGAATTCCACACCCAACATTTTCCGACTGTGTGTTCATTCCAAGGGTGATAATGGCTTGCCACGCCCGATGTTGTATGACCATGCTTCCCAAGGGCGATGATGGCATGCCACGCAAGACATAGTCCAACCGTTTATGCTGTCCAAGGGTGACGATGTCATGCCACACCAGACGTAGTACGACCTTTTGTGCTGTATAAGGGCAATGATGGCAGTCACACCTATATGTAGTTCCCACAGGGTGTGCTGCCAAGGCCCAATGATGGAAAGTAACATCGACGTATCCGAGAGAGTTGGCGGTTCCAAGGGCGATGATTGCATGACAGCGTGACGTCGTCCGACCGTGTTATGTTGTTGTACAGGGCGATGATGGCCATGTTTACCACGCCTGCATCGTGTGTGCCCTGTGATGCTGTCCAGGGCGATGATGGCATGCCCACACCTGACAGTGTCCGACCATGTGTTCATCAAAGGGTAATGGAAGGATGCCACAATGACATAGTTCGACCATGTATGTTGCCAACGCGAAAAAAATGGCATTCCACGCCTGACGTCTTCGACTGGGATGTTGTCCAAGGGAGATGATGGCATTGCCACACCCGACGTGTTTGATGGTGTTCTGCTCAGGGCGGTATGGCATGTATGCTGGACGTTCATCCGACCGTTGTGTTCACACAATGATGATTGCATGCACAAACTACACGTTGTACAAACCTGCTGCCCCAGGGTGCATGATGGCAGGGCCACTCCAAACGTAGTTTGATAGTCGTGTGTGATCCAAGGGGCAAATATGGTTGCCATGCTCATTGTAGTTCGACCATGTGTGCTGCCTAAGGATCGTGCTTGGAATGCAAGCCCTAATGTCTTGGCAGACCGTGTGTTGCTGTTAAAGGGGCTATGATGCATGACACGTTTCGATGTTGTTCTTCAGTGTGCGTGGTCCAAAGGAGATGAAGGAATGCCATGCCCGACATTCGCTTAACCGTGATGTGTACTACAAAAGCAAGGATGGAACGCCACACCCGATTAGACAACCGTTTGTGTTCAATCGGGAAATGATGTCATCTAATGCTCGACGTCGTCTGACAGTGTGTTGCATTGCAGAAGAAGAAAGATAATGCGAATTCACGACGATGTCACTTGTCCTTAGTGTGAATCAAAAGCGATGATGCATGCCACTTCATCGTCGTACAAAACCATGTGTGTTGTGTTGTTCCAAAGGCGATGATGGGCCATACCATGCCTGACGCTCTCGTCCGACCTTGTAGTTACAAGGGGCAATGATGATACAAGCCAGACTTGGTTCGACCAATTGTGTTACCATGGGGACTGAGGGAATGACACGCCGACGTCGTCAAACCGTGTGTGCTGACAAGGGAACTAATGGAAGGCAAGCCCGAGCATTCTATCTTTGGTGTTTGCCAAAGACAACGATGGCATGCAAAGCTTACATCATTGGACGTGATACTTAGCAAGTGTTTGTGATGATCGGTATTCTAACGTCGATGTCGCCGACTCTGTGTGTTGCTCCAACGGCCATGTGGGCATTGCCACGCCCGATGGTTGTCCAACAGTTATGTGCAGTCAAAGGTCCAATGCAAGCATGAAAGGCTCAATTCGTTCGTTAGTGTGTGTGAGCAATGACAATGATGGCATGGTCATGCCCGACGAAGTCGACCGTGTGTGCTCCCTAGGGTAATGATCGCAGGTGACAACTGTCTACGGCACCAAAGGGCGATGATTAAATTGAATTGCCTAGTCGTCTGACCGTGTATGTTGTCCAAGGGTGATGATCCCATGCCACGCCCGACGTGATCCGACAATGTGTATGTTGTTCAAGGGCAATGATTGCATGTAATGCCCGACATCATCGGACAGTGTGTTCATTTAGAGGGTGATGATGGCATGCCACGCTTGACGTAGTCTGATAGTGTTTGATATCGAAGGGTGATGATGTCATGCCATGCCCGACATCGTACGACCATCTGTGTTGTCCAAAGGCAATGATAGCATGTCACTACTCATGTAGTCCGACCGTGCATGCTGCCAAGGCCAATAATGGCATGTAACACTCAATGTTTTCCAAGCGTGTGTAATTCCCAAGGGCGATAAATGCATGGCACGCTTGACGTCGTCCGAAAGTGTATGCTGTCCGAAGATGATGATGGCATTCAATGCTCGACGTCGTCTGACCCATGCATGCCATGACCGACGTTGTTCGACCGGTGTACTACCAAAGGGTTGAGAGAGGGATTCCATGCCCGATATAGTCTAAAACGTTGTGTATTCCTTAGCTTAATTAGCATCTAACGATAGACGTCATTGACAGTGTTCTTAAAGAAGGAAGTAGAAGGTATTCTACGCATAGTGTCACCATGTCCTTGTGTGCAGTCCAAAAGGCGATGATTGCATTTCACGCCCAAATGTAGTCCGACAGTGTATGTTGTTAAGGGCCGAAAAAATAGCATTCCAGGGACCTGACGTCGTCCGACCATGTATGTGTCCAAGGAAGATGATGGCCTGCCCACCCGAATTGACTCGAAGTTGTGAGATGTTCAAGAGAGATAATGGAATGTCATGTCGATGTCCTCCGACGTGTGTGCTTCACAAGGGTGAGGATTACATGCCATGTACCGATGTGTATATGGACAATGCTTGTGCCAAATGACGATTGAGCCGTGCCCCTTGCCTGACGTATAGATCACGTGCTTGCTAACAATGGCGCTGATAACAGGGGGGCCATGCCTGACATCGTACGACCTTTTGTGTTGTCCAAGGGCAATGAGGGCAAGTCACGGCTGATTTAGTCCCATCGTGTGAGCTGCCCAAGGCCAATGATGGAATGTAACGCTCGACGTTGTTCGAGCGTGTGTGATACCAAGGGCGATGATCGCATAACACGCGTGACGTCGTCCGACTGTGTTTGATTTCCAAGGGCGATGATGGCATATCACGCTCGACATCGTCTAACCCCGTGTATGATGTCCAAGGGCGATGATGGAATGTCACGCCCGACGTAGTCTGACCGTGTGTGCTGCCCTAGGGTAATAATAAAATGTAACGCCAAAGGGTGATGATTGCATGGCATGCCTCATGTCATCGACCGTTAGTTGTCCAAAGGGAGGATCCCATGCCACGCTTGACGTATCCGACCTGTGTTGTGCTGTTTCAAGGGCAATGATGGCATGTCACCGCCCGATAGTACGACCGGGTGTTAATCAAAGGGGTGATGGATGGAAATGCCGCCGCTTGAAGTAGGTGATCGTGTATGTGTCGAAGGGTGATAATGTCATTGAACACCCAACGTCGTCGGACATCGGTGTTCAAAAGGGTTTAATGATAGAAGTCCGACTCACGTAGTACGACTGTGCATGTTGTCCAAGGCCAATAATTGCATGGAACACTCGACGCGTTTTTTGAGCGTGTGTGTTGCAAGGGCGATGAAGCATGGCCTCTTGATTCCTACCGCAACATTAGTCTGCGGTTTGTTCATCCAAGGGCGATAATGTCGTGCAGACCGATCCGATATAGTCCAATCGTTGTATGTGGCAAGTGAAATAATGGCATTGAACGCCTGATCGTGTATGTAGTTAGGGTATGAGTGGCATGCCACACCCGACATTGTCCGACCATGTGTTCATTCAAAGGGTAATGAAGGCGTGCCACACCTGACATAGTTCGACCATGTATGCTGTCCAACGGACAAAATGGCATTCCACGCCCGACGTATTCCGACTGTGTATGTTGTCCAAGGGCAATGATGGCATGCCACACTCGACGTCGTTTAAACGTGTGTTCTGCTCAAGGGCGGTTATGACATGTCATGTTGGACGTCATCCGACCGTTTGTGTTTCACAAGGGTGATGATTGCATGCCACAACTAACGTTGTACGACCCTGCTGCCCCAGGGCTATGATGGCATGCCACGCCAGACGTAGTTTGATCGTGTGTGATGTCCAAGGGCAATGATGGCTTGCCATGCTCATTGTCGTTCGACCATGTGTGCTGCCCAAGGATCGTGCTGGCATGCCACGCCTAACGTCGTCCGAACGTGTGTGCTGTTCAGGGGCGATGATGGCATGACACGTCCTATGTTGTTCGTCAGTGTGCGTTGTCCAAAGGAGATAATGGCATGCCATGCCCGACATCGTTCGACCGTGTGTACTTACAAAGGGCAAGATGGCACGCCACACCCGATTTAGACTAACCGTTTGTGCTTCCCTAGGGAAATGATGTCATCTAATGCTCGACGTCGTCTGACAGTGTGTGCTGCAGAAGAAAGATAATGGCATTCCACGCCCGATGTCACTCCGTCCTTGTGTGCAGTCAAAAGGCGATGATGGCATGCCACTTCATTGTCGTACAACCGTGTGTGTTGTCCAAAGGCGATGATGGCATACCATGCCTAACGCCGTCCGACCTTGTATGTTCTCCAAGGGCAATTATGTCATACCAAGCCCGACATCGTTCGACAATTTGTGCTACCCATGGGTTATGATGGAATGACACGCCCGACACTGTCCAACCGTGTGTGCTGCACAAGGGCAATAATGGAAGGCAACGCCCGACGCTGTCTGTATTTGTGAGTTTTCCAAAGGAGATGATGGAATGCAAATCCTTTCATCATTGGACCGTGTATGTTTCCCAACGGCCATGTGGGCATGCCACGCCAGATGTTGTACAAAGTATGTGCCGTACCAAGTTCATGCAAGGTAGCCGACGCTCAACTCGTGGTTGTGTGTGCTGAACAAACGACAACGATGGAGTCATGACCGACATAGTCCGACAGTGGGGTGGTTTCACTAGGGTAAGGATCGTGTTGACGCCTTAAGGGCGATGATGCATGGCATGCCTTCATGTCGTCCGGCCGTTGATGTTGTCAAGGGTGATGATCCATGCACGCCCGGACTTGATCCACCATGTGTATGTTGTTCAGGGCTAATGATTGCCATGTCACGGGCCCGACATCATCAGACCGTGTTATTTAGAGGGTGGATGATGGCATGCTACGCCAGACGTGTCTGAATTTAGTGTTTGATATCGAAGGGTGATGAGGTCTGTCATGCCCGAAAGCGTCTCCGACCATTGGTGTTATCCAAGGGCAATAATCAATGTAACTCCCTGTAGTCCGATGTGATGCTGCCAAGCCAATAATGGCATGTAACACTCACGTTTCACGCAGCGTTGCTGTGTTGCCAAGGCGCGAAATTGATTGTCACGCTTGACGTCGTCGAAAGTGTATGTTGTTCCGAGGGTGTGATGATTTGGCATTCACGGTCGACGTTTTCGTTCTGACCCAGTTCTGTTGTCCAAGGGCGATAATGGCTTCCACACTTGACAGAGTTGTCCGACCGGGTGTCATTTCAAAGGCGAGAAATGGCTCTGCCACGGGCCGATATACTCCAATCTTTTATGCTTTCCAAGGGCAAAAAGGATTGCAGTTGACGTGTCTTAAGTGATATTGGTGTATAAAGGGTGATGCTGGCAGCAACACCCGACATGTTTGAATGTCGTGGGCTGTCTCAAGGGGCTATGTGGAATGTCATTTACGAGTCCTCCCCACCGTGGGTGCTGCAAAACGGGTGATGATGGCCATGCGGGCTGTGAACGATGGTTGTATCGACGGTGCTGCACAAGGGCGATTGATGGCATGCCATGACCACACGTAGGAGTTGATCATGTGTGATGTCCAAGCACGATGGATGACCTTGCCATAATAGGCGTCGTTCAACCGTGCTATGATGGCCAAGGACCATGCTTCGCAATCACGCCTAAGGTCATTTCGACAGTGGTGTGCGGTTCAGCGGATGATGGTATGCTCACGCCAGACTTCGTCCCGACCGGTTTGTGTGCTAAACCAAAAAAAGAGAGATGTATGTAAAACACCCGATGTAGACACAAACCACGTGTTCCAATGGGGAAAATTGTGTCATCTTACTATCGCGCGTCTAATAATTGTGTGCTGCACAAGGACGGGATAATAGATTGCCAAGCCTGATGTCACTCCGTCCTTGTGTGCAGTCAAAAATAGATTATGGCATGCCACGTCAACGTCGTACAACCGTCTGTTCTTTCCAAAGGTGATGATGCCATGCCATGCCTGACGTTGTACAACCGTGCTTCCCAAGGGCGATGATGGAATGTCACAACAGACGTAGCCCGATCGTCTGTGTTGTCCAAGGGTGATGATGGCTTGTCACGCTCATCGTTGTTCGATTGTGTGTGCTTCCCAAGAATCATGCTTGCATGCCATTCCTAACGTCGTCCGACCGTGTGTGCTGTTCAAGGGCGATGATGGCATGCAACGTTCGATGTTGTTCGTCAGTGTGTGTTATCTAATGGCAATGACGACATGCCATGACCGACGTTGTTCGATCGTGTGTACTTACCAAGGCGCCGATGTGCATGCCACGCCCGATATCGTCTTAACTGGGGTGTCTTCCTTAGGGAAAAGATGTCATCTAATGCTAGACGTCGTCTGATAGGTTTCTAAAGAAGGAAAGATTAATGGCATTCTACACTAGTGTACATTGTCCTGGGGTGCAGTCAAAGGCGATGATGCATGCCACGCCCAATGAGTCCGGACCGTGTGTATGTGTCAAATGGCAAAAAATAGCATCCAGGCCTGACGTCGTTCGCCGACCATGATGTGTCCAAGGGCGATGATGGCATTGCCCACACGACATTTCCGAACGTGTGCAGCTGTTCAAGGGAGAGTGATTAAGTCACGGCCGAGTCACTCCGTCCTTGTGTTGCGTCAAAAGGCCGATGATGCAGCCACTCAGTGCGTACAACCGTTGCTGTGTGTGGGCTAACAAAGGCGATGATGCATACCATGTAATGACGCCGTCCGACTTGTATGTTCTCCAGAGGGCAATATGTATACCAAGCCCGAATCGGTTCGACAATTGTGCTACCCATGGGTTATGATGGAAATGACAACGCCAGACACTGTCCAACCGGTTGTGTGACTGCACAAGGGCAAATAATGGAAGCAACGCCCGAATGCTGTTTTGTATTGGGGTGTTTTCCAAAGGAGAGTGATGGAATGCAAATCCTTCATCATTGGACGTGTATAATCCCAAGTTGCGATGATTGGGTATCTAACGTCGAGGTCGTCCGACTTGTGGGTTTCCCCACGGCCTGTGGGATGCAACGCCAGATGGGTGTACAACTGTATGTGCAGTCCAAGTGCCATGCCAAGTATGCCCGCTAACTTTCGGTGGTTAGTGATGTGCTCTGAACACAACGACAACGATGGCATGTCATGCCCGACATAGTCCGACCGTGTGTGTTTCCCTAGGGTAAGGATCGCATGTTACGCCCAAGGGCGATGATTGCATGGCATGCCTCATGTCGTCCGACCGTTTATGTTGTCCAAGGGTGATGATCCCATGCCACGCCCTACTTGATCCCACCATGTGTATGTTGTTCAAGGGCAATGATTGCATGTCACGCCCGACATCATCGGGACGGCTTGTCGGGAGGGTGATTGAGCTGCCACGCCGACGTAGTCTGATAGTGTTGAAATCGAGGGTGAGTGATGTCTTGCCATGCACGACATCGGCACCATTGGTTATCCAAGGGCCATGATATCATGTCACTCTCATGTAGTCCGACGTGTATGCTGCCAAGGCCAATAAGGCAGAACTACTCAACATTTTTCCGAGATGTGTGTTGGCCCAAGGGCGATGACATTGCATGGAAAGTGACGTGCTGTTGAAAGGTATGCTGTCCGAGGGTGTGATGAGGGATTCCGACGGTCGACGGCGTCTGACCCATTATGTATGTTGTCCCAAGGGCGATAAGGGCCATTCCAAACTTGACATTGCTCCGAAGTTTGGATGTGTTCCATTTCAAAGGCAGATAATGGCTGCCACGGCCGATTATACCCCAATCTGGTATGCTTTCACAAGGGCAAAAAAATGTGCATGCATGCTTGACGTCGTCTGACAGGTTGTATGTTGTCTAAGGGTGATGATGGATGCCACACCCGACATCGTTTGAATGTGTGGGCTTATCAAGGGCTATGATGGAATGTCATTTACGACGTCCTCCCACCGGGTGTGCTTTCAAAAGGGTGATGAGGCATGTCGCGAACAGTTGTAGGACTGTGCTTCACCAAGGGCAGATGATGGGCCATGCCATGCCACACGTTGAGATTGAGCGTGTTGTCGGATGTCCAAGCACGATGATGACTTTCCATACTCGTCATCGTTCAACCGTGTATGCTGGCCAAGGACCATGCTAGCATATCACGCCTAACGTCATTCGACAGTGTGTGCGGTTCAAGGCGATGATGGTATGCCACGCCAGACTTCGTCCGACCATGTGTGCTAACCAAAAGAGAGATGGCATGTAACACCCGATGTAGACAAACCACGTGTGCTTCCAATGGGAAATGGTGTTATCTTACTATCGACGTCGTCTAATAATGTGTGCTGCACAAGGACGATAATAGCATTCCAAGCCTGATGTCACTCCGTCCTTGTGTGCAGTCAAAAATAGATTATGGCATGCCACGTCAACGTCGTACAACCGTCTGTTCTTTCCAAAGGTGATGATGCCATGCCATGCCTGCGAGTGTACAACCGTGGCTTGCCCCAAGGTCGAGATGATGGAATGTCACAACGACGTAGCCCGATCTCGTCGTGTTGTCCAAGGGTCTGATGTGGGCTTTGTCACGCTCATCGATTGTTCATGTGAAGTGCGTCCCAAGAATCGATGCTTCGGGATTGCATGCCAATGACCTAACGTCGTTCCGACCGTGGTGTGTCTGTTCAAGGGGCAGATGTGGGAATGCAACGTTCGATGTTGTCGTTCAGTGGTTGTTATAATGGCAATGACGACATGCAAATGACCGAAGTTTGTCGATCGTGTGTACTTACCAAGGGCGAGATGGCATTGCCACGGCCCGAATATAGTCTAACCGGGTTTGTCTTCCTTAGGGAAAATTATGTCATACTACTGCTAGACGTAGTCTGATAGGGTTCTAAAGACGGAAGATAATGGCACATCTACACCTAGTGTAACCATGTCCTTGTGTGCCGTCCAAAGGCGATGATGGCAGCCCACGCCCAATGTAGTTCCGATCCGTGATGTTGTCCAATGGCAAAAAAAAAAATAGAATTCAGGCCTGCACGTCGTCCGACATGTATGTGTGCCAAGGGCGATGATGGCATGCCCCCCGACATTGCTCGAAGTGTTGCGCATATGTTCAAGGGAGATAATGGATTCATGACGATGTCCTCCGACGTTGTGTGCTTCACAATGATGATGCATTTACATGCCAATGCCCGGTTGTAGGACCATGCTGCCCAACGACGATGCGCCGTGCCTTGCCATGACGTAGATGTCATGTTTGCTAAACCAAGGGCGAGGATTAACAGGCCATTGCCTGAATTCGTCAGACTATTTGTGTTGGCCAAGGGCCATGAGGGCAAAGAGTCCACGGATGAATTCAGTCCATCGTGTAGAGCCCAAGGCCATGATGGGAATGCGAACGCTCGACGTTGTTCGAGCGTGTGTGATACCAAGGGCGATGATCGCATAACACGTAGGAGTCGTGCGACGTGTTTGATTTCAATGGCGATTGATGATGGCATATCACGCTCGACATCGTCTAACCCAGTGTAATAATTCATAAGGGCGATGAGCATGTCACGCCCGACGTAGTAGACAGGGTGTGCTGCCCTAGGGAATAATAAAATGTAAAGCCAAGGGTGATTGATGCATGGCATGCATCATGTCATCCGACGTTTGTGGGGAGTTGTCCAAAGGTGATGATCCCATGGCCACGCTTGACGTCATCGACCTTGTGTGTGCTGTTTTCAGGCAATGATGGCATGTAACACCCTATATGTCCGACCGTTGTGTTCATCAAGGGTGTGATGGCGCCACGTCCCGAGCAGTATATCGTGGATGCTGTCGAAAGGGTGATAATGTCATGCAAACACACAACGTCGTCCGACCAGCGGTGATTTCCCAAGGGTAATAATGATAGCAGGTACACGCCTCACGTAGTCCGACTGGGCAGTGGGCAAGGCCAATTAATTGCAGTAACACTCGACGTTTTGAAGGTGTTGTGTTGCCCAAGGCGATGAATGCAGGGCACTCTTGATTCCATACCCGAATTGTCTGACGGTTGTTCATTCCAAGGGAATAATGTCTTTCCATGTTACGATATCGTCCAATCGTGTATGTTGGCAAGTGAAAATAATGGATAGCACGCCGGATCGTGTATGTGTCTAGGTGGATGATGGAAGCAACACCCGGACAGTCGTGAGCAATGTGTGCGTGTCTAAGGGCAATGATGACCGGCAGGTACGACGTCCTCCGACGTGTGGGGTTTTTGGGGGGCCCTTTTCAAAAAAAAAAAAAGGGTGGATGAGGGCATGGCGCGCCGAGGTTGGAGAACGTGCTCTCCAAGGGCGATGATGATTTGCCATGGCCCACAAGTTAGATGATCGTGGTGCTGTCAAAGGCGGATGAGGGGATTCCGGTATGGCTAGACGTATTCAACCGTGAGGATGCTGCCAAAGACCATTCTTAGCATATCACGCCTAACGTGATTCGAAAGTGTGTGTGTTAAGGAGATGATGGATTCCAAGTCTGATTTGTAGTCATTGTGTGTTGTGACAAAGCGATGATGGCATGTGACGCCACGACTTCGTTCTGACTCGGGAGTCTGTTGCTGATCTAAGGTGTGACTGGGGATGGCAGTCACGCCCGATGTAGCCCACACATGTGTTGCTTCCAAGGGGCAAGGATGTCATCTTACAATCGACGTTGTCGTTAATGTGCTCATGTGCTCACAAGGACGATAAAGAATTCCAATCGTGAGTCACTCGTCCAGTGTGCAGTCCACAGGGGATTATGGCATGCCACATCAATGTCGCTACAACTTGTGGTTAAGTTGTTGGGGGGCGGGGAGGTGGGCTTCCAAAGGTAATGTGCCATTCCATGGCGACGCGTCCAACTGGTGGGGTCCCAAGGGCCACACCGCATCGTCCAACTGTTGAATGTTGTCCAAGGGAATGATGGCGTCACGCCGACGTGGCCTACCTTATTTATTTTTTAAGGGTAATGATGGAATGTCATGGCTGATGTTGTTGTCCATGTTCTACTTTCCAAAGCGATGGATGAAATGCTAACGCCCGCGCGTTCGACCGGTGTGTTGAACTGCACCTAGGGCGATGATGGCAGTCAAACAAACATTGTGTGATAGTGTTTGCTTCAAATGCCTCCTTACCGTATGCCAACGCCGATTAGTATGATCGTTTCGTGATAACAGAGAGATGTTAACAAGCCATGCCCGACGGCGTTATTCATGTGTGTATTCTAAGGGTGTGTGTGGCATCCACTGCCGAACAGGTACGACCGTGTGTGTTAATCCAAGGGTAATGATGTCATGCCATGACCGACATCGTCTTACCCCGTGGTCTGCGTCCAGGGCGATGCATGGCATGCCAAACCGAATGTCGACCATGGTTCATTACAAGGGATGAAGGCGTACCCACACTTGACGATTCCGACGGTAAGATGTCTAACGACAAAAATGGCATTCCACGCCGAGTCTTAAGACTGTGTCTGTTGCCCCAAGGGAAGATGAGGTATATGCGCACACCCGACGTTTTTTTAAGGTGTGTGTTGATCAAGGAAAATGACTGGCATCGTTCATGCCCGACGTCGTCCGACCATTGTGCTCCACAAGAGTGATGAGGCAGCCACGCGCTGAAGTTGACAAGTGCGTTATAAGGCGATTATGGATGACACATAGAGGAGTCCAATCGTGTGTGGTGTACAGGCCAATGATGGTCTTCCCTGCTCATCGTAGTTTGAATTCGATGGCTGCACAAGGTCTTGCTCGAGGCCTGCTAATGTCGTCCGACCGTGTGGGTGTATACAAGGGATTGATGATGGCATGCACGTTCGATGTTGTTCGTTGGTGCGTTGGGTCCAATAGCAATATGTCATGCCATGACCGATGTCGTTCGACCGTGTGTACGTACCAAGGCGTAAGATGGAATTCACGCCCCGTATCGACTACCGTGTGTGCTTACCAGGGAATGATGTAATTTTAACGCTAGGACGTCGTCAATAGTGTCTACAAACGGGAAGATAAAGGTATTCGCACTCCCAGTTCACCAAGTCCTTGTGTGAATCCAAAGGGAGGATGATGGCATGCCACTGAACGTCGACACTGTGTGTGCTATTGAAAGGCGATGATGCCATGCAATTATCGACTTCTCGATCGTTTATGTTGTCCAAGTGGCGATGATGGGCATGCCTGCCAGACATATCCGTCGTGGTGTGTCCAAGGGAGATGAGGCTTGCCGCGCTCAGTTTTAAAACAGGGGTGTGCCCCAAGGGTTATGCTGGCAATGCACGGATCGTCGTCTGCCGTGTGGGTGTTCAAGGGCAATAATGGCAGGCCATGTCTAATGTTGTTTGTCAGTGTGCGTTTTCCAAAGGCGATGATGGCATGCTATGCCCGACGTCGTTCGACTGTGTGTACTTACCAAGGGATAGATGGCATGCCACGCCCGATGTAGACTAACTGTGTGCTTCCCTAGGGAAATGATGTAATCTAACGCTCGACGTAGTCTGATAATGTGTGCTGCAGAAGGAAGATAATGGAATTCCACGCCCGATGTCACAAAGTCCTTCTGTGCTGTCCAAAGGCGATGATGGCATGCCACTTCAATGTTGTACAACCGTGTGTGCTATCCAAAGGCGATGATGTCATGCCATGCCCGACGCCATCTGACCGTGTTTAGTTTCCAATGGCAATGATGTCTTACCACGCCCGACATCGTTTGACCATTGGTGCGGCCCAAGGGTGATGAGGGCATGTCAAGCTCGATGTAGTCCGGCCGTGTCTGATGCACAAGGGCAATAATCGCATGCAACGCCCGACGTGTCAGTCATTTGTGTCTGTCAAACGCATTTGATGGCCTGCCAATCATTGAATGCATATGACAGGTGTATGTTTCCCAACTACAATGATAGCATGTAACGCTCGACATCATCGACGTATGTGTGCACAAGGACGATAATGGCCATTACATGCCTGAGGTTAGTCTTTTCTTGGTGCCCTTCCAAAGGCGGATGATTGCATACCAAGCTTGAGTACATCCGACAGTGTATGCTGCCAGAGTGCGAGGATGTCATGTAGGCGCGCGATATCGTATGATGGCGTGTGTTGCACTAAGGTCATGTGGGCATGCCACGCCTGAATTCGTCCAAACGTATCAGCCAATACACGGTCCATGCTGCTGCCACGCTCGATGTTGTTCGTTGTGTGTGTTGTCCACAGATGGACGGGATTGATGGCATGTTGCGCCCGACTTCGATCGACGTGTGTTGTTGCTCGACAAAGGTTTTGATATTGGCATGTCACGCCCTGATGTAGAAGAAACCATGTGTGCTCTTCCAAAGGGAAATGATGTCAGCTTACAATCGACGTCGTCTGTGAATGTATGCTTCACACAGACGATAATAGCATTCCAAATCGTGATGTCACTTGTCCATGGTGAGTCCAAAGGGATTATGCATGCCACATCAACGTCGTACAACCGTGTAGCTTCCAAAGATAATGATGCCAGGGCCAGCGAGGCGTCCAACTGGGGTTTCACCAAGGGACACCACCCGACATTGTGCACCTGTGAATGTGTCCAAGGGCAATGATTGCATGCCGCACGCTCAATGTTGGTCCTACCTTGTATAGTTTTAAGGGTAATGATGGAACATGATGTCGTCCGTCCCATGGTAACTTTCAAATCGATTGATGGACATCTAACGGTCCCCAACGTCATTTCAACCAGTGGTTCTATCACACGGGCGTGATGGCAAGACACGCCCTACGTCATTCTTGAACGTGTGTGCAATCCAAGGAGATGATGTATGACAAATGACATTGTTAATGTTTGATATCCAAAGGCCCTTACAGGCATTCCCGTTCGATTAGTCTGATCAATTTGTGAAAACATAGCGAGATGGTGACACAAGCATGCCGACGTCTGTTATTCGGCCTGGGGTATTCCAAGGGCGTGTAGGTCATGCAATGCTAAAAGCGTACGACCGTGTGGTTTTGTCCAAGGGAGATGATGTCATTCCACGACCGGACATCGTCATACCGGTTGAAGTCAAAGGGGTGATGAGGCATACCACACGCATTGTTGGACCATGTGTTTCATTCCAAGGGCGATGAAGGCGTGCCACGCTTGAAGTAGTATATCACGATCCCTCAGCACGTCAATCCCCCACCCCAAAGTTTCCATTACGCCCAACCTCTGTCTTCTAGATGCCGTATAAGACTCTCCCTATATTCCACCCCACTCTCCCCCTTTTTTATTCACCGAGCAAGTGGTCTAACGACAAAAATGGGGCATCATACCCGACCGTCTTCAGGACCATGTGTGTTGCCAAGGCGATGGATGGTATGCCAGCACGCCCGGCAACGTTGTTTGAACATGTGTGGTGCTCAAGGAGATTGATGGATGTCATGCCACCCCGGGTTAGACCATTAATGCTTTCACAGGGCTGATAATGGCATGCATGCCGAACGTTTACAACCGGCTTCCCAAGGGCGAGATCGAATGCCACAATCAGCGTGTTTAGCCCGACGTCTGTGTTGTCCAAGGGCGATGACGCTTGTCACGCTCAGTAGTTGTTCGACCGGGTGCTGCCCACGGTCATGCTGTGGCATGCCCATGCCTAACGTCACAGACCGTGTGTGCTGTTCAAGGGCCGATGACGGCATGAAACGTTCGAGTTGTTAACAGTGTGCGTTATCCCAATGGCAAAGTGACAGAGCCCTGCCTACGTGATGTCGATCGTGTGTAATTACAAGGGCGAGAATGAATGCCACGCCCTATATAGTCTAAACGGGTTTACTTTCCTTAGGGAAATTATGTCATCTACAATAGACGCGTCTTGACCGTGTTTTAAAGAAGGAAGATATGGCCTGCTACACGGAGTGTAAAAACCATGTCCTTGTGTGCAGTCCAAAGGCGATGATGGCATGCCAGCCCTAGTATAGTCCGGACCGTGTATGTTTTGCCAATGGCAAAATAGCATTCAGGCCTGAGTCGTTCGACCAGTATGTGTCCATAGGGCGATGATTGGCATAGCCCACCCGAAATTGCTCGACGATGTGCGCGGTCAAGGGAGATGAGGAATGTCATGTACGATTGTCCTCCGACGTTGTGTGTTCACAAGGGTGATGATGCAGTCATTGCCCGATTATGTTGAGTATGACCATGCTTCCCAACCGCGATGCTGCCATGCCTGCGCCGGAAGTTAGATCGTAGTGTTGCTGACCAAGGCTATGCCTGATGTCCGTACTACTTTTTGGGTTGTCCATAAGGGCAATGATGGCAAGTCACGCCTTATTTAGTCACACCGTGTGAGCTGCCCAAGGCCAATGCTTGGCTAGGTAACGCGGACGTCGTTCAAGCGTGTGTGACAACCAAGGGCTATGATCGAATGACACGCATGACGGGCATCGGGACTGGGTGATTTAACAAAGGGCGGTATGATGGCAGACCCGCTCGGACATCGTCTAACAGTGTATTGTATGTGCTTCCAAGGGAGAGGATGGCAATGCACACCCGGACATGTCCAACAGTGTGTTCATTCCAAAGCGATGAAGGTGTTCCACACGACTGTAGTCATGACCTTGTATGCTGTCCAACGGCAAAAATGGCATGCCATGCCGACGTCTTTCAGATTGTGTATGTTGCTCCAGGGGGGGATGTGGAATGGGACACCCTGAGTATTTGAATATGTGTTTTCTTAAGGCGATGAGGGCAGTCATGCCCGAGTCATGCTGAAGTTTGTGTATTACAAGGGTGATTGATTGCAGACACACCTGACCGTTGCTGCCGACCGTTGATTGCCCAAGGGTGATTATGGTATACCCCGCCTACCAAGTAGTTCCTATGCGTCTGCTGTCAACGGTTGATGATAGCTTCCACGCCGAATTCAGCGTTGAGACTGGTTGCTTCCAAGGATCATGCTGGCATGCACACACGCCTACTTCGTTATCGACCGTGTGTGCTATTCAAGGGTGATGAGTTCATCCACGTCCCTATGTTGTTCATTAGTGGGCGTTGTCGAAGGCGATGAGGCATGCATTGACAATGTTCGTTTCGACCGTGTGTTACTTACAAAGGGTTGAGATGGCAGCCACACCCAAGGGACGAATATGTTGTGCTTCCCTAGGGAAATGATTGTCATCTACGCTCGTTGTGGGTCTGACAGTGTGTTGCTGTAGAAGGAAGCTAATGGCATTCCACGCCCGATGTACTCCGTCCTTTTGTGCATGTTAAAGGCTGATGAGGAATGCCATTCATGTGTACAAGCGTGTGTGCTGTCCAATAGGTGATTAATAAATACCCAGCACGACGCCGTCCAACCGGTATGTATGTTTTCCAAGGATGATGATATCATACAAGCCAAACATCGTTCGGACCATTTGAGCTACCCACCTAGGGTGATGATGACATTGTAAACACCCGAGTCGTCCTACCGTGGTGCTGCAAAAGGTCGTCGATAATGGCATGAAACGCCCGACGCAGTCTGTTTTCTTGTGCGTTGGTCCAAAGGCATTGAGTGTTCACGCAAAAGCTTACATTCCATTCGACTTGTTAGGCTTGTCAAGTGCGGATGATGGCCTCTAAGCTCGATGTCGTCCTTGGGTGTGGACCAAACGGCCAAGTGGGCAGTGCAAGGCCAATGGTCATCCAATTGTATGTGTGCCCAAAATGACACGCAAGCATGCCACACAACTTGTTGCTTACTTAGTTGTAAGGGACAAACGAAAATGATGAGGTCACGCCCGACGTAGTCGACCGATGTGTGATTCCCTATTGGTTAATGATCGCAATGTTAGCCTAACGCCGGATGATTGCCATGGCATTGCCCACATAATATTCGAGCGTGTAATTTTTCAAGGGCAAGATGTCATGCAACGCCCGACGTCTATCCGACCTTTGTTGTATTTCAAAAAAAAAATAATGGGCCAATGTGGCATGTTCAATCCCGACACTCGTTACGAACGTTGGTTTGGGTTCATGTCCACGGGCAAGGAGGCATGCCCGCCATCGTATAGTCCAAACCGTGTGATTGTATCCAAGTGGTGTTGATGATGTCAGCAATGCCTGAGGTCGTTAGCGACTCTTTTGTGTGTCCAAGGGAAATGATGGCTCTGTCACGCCTTGGTAGTCCCACCGTGTGTGCTTCCAAAGGCAATGATTGCATGGAAGATAGAAGTCATCCCATAAAAGCGTTTGTGAGATGCGCAAGGGCGCTGTGATGCATACACGCGTGACGTTGTACCGACCATGTATGTTGTCCAAGGGCGGATGCTGGCCATTACCACGCACGACATGTGTTACACCTGTGGATGATGTCAGGGGGCAACGTAGCCACGCCCGGACCGGTTTCATTCAAGGGCAATGAAGGGGCGTTACCACACCGACGTAGTACGGACGCGGTATGACGTCCAACAGAAAAAAGCATCCACGCACCGACATATTTGACTGGGTATTGTGGCCCAGGTTGATGGAAGGAATGCCACACCCGATGTCATTTGAACGTGGTGTTTATCAAGGGCGATGATGGAATGCATGCCCGACGACATAAGACTGTTTAGCTTCACAATGGTGATATGGCATGCCACAAATTGACGTTGTACGACCGTTGACGCCCAAGGTCTATGTGGAATGCCACGCCAGACGTAGTTCGATCGGGTTGTGATGCTCCAAGCGAATAGGGGCTTGCATGTCCTATGTTGCTCGTCAGTTGGCATTGTCAAAAGGTCGATGACGTCTGCCATGCGCGATGTCGTTTGACAGGGTGTACTTACAAAGGGCGGAGATGACCACGCAACCACCCGACGTCGTTCCGATCGTGTGTTTGCAGAAAGAAAAGATATGTACATTCCACGACCGGATTTCACTCAGTCCTGTGTGCAGTCCACAGGCGTGATGGCATGCACTAACGTTGTACAAACCGTGTGTGTTAGCCAAAGACGAGTGATGGCATACCATGACCGACCACCGTCCGAAGGTTTTGTATGTTGTCAGAGGGCACTGATGTAAACCAAGCTGAATCGTTCGACCATTTGTGCTACCCATGGGTGATGATGGAATGTCACGCCCGACGTGTCCAACGTATGTGTGGTCCACAAGGGAAATAATGCATGCAGTGCCCGAATGTGTCGTTGTGTGTGTGTCCAGGAGTGAAGGCGTTGCCACATCCCTGACGCGTACGAAATTTGTGTGGTATAAGGGGCAAAGATGGCATGTCACGCCTTTATGTAGTCCCACCTGTGTGTGTGGCTCAAGGCAATGGATGGCATGTAACGCTCGACGGTCTCCGAGCGTATGTGCTGTCAAGGGCGATGATTGAATGACGCGCGTGACGTCCGTCGACCGTGTATGTTGTCAAGGGCGATGATTGGAATACCACGTCCTGCCATCAGTGTGACACTGTGTATGTTGTCCTGGTGGCGGGATGATGCATGCCACACCGAATTGTCCGACCAGGGTATCATTCAAAGGGATAAATGAAGGCGTGCCACACCCGACAGTTCGACATGTCTGGGTCCAACGAAAAAAAAAAATGGCGTTCCACGCATAGGTCCTACGACTTTGTATGGTTGTTCCAAGGGTGGATGATGGAATTCCCACACTCGACGTCGTTTGAAACGTGGTTCTGTCAAGGAGGTTATGGCATTGTCATGTTGGACGTCATCCTACCGTGTATGGTTCACAAGGGTGATTACTGCATTGCAACAACTAACTTTGTACGACCTTGCTGCCCCAAGGGCTATGATGGAGTGCCACGCGGACGAGTTAGTTGGGACGTGTGTGATTTCCAAGGGTAATGTGGATGCCACGTTCAGCGTCGTGCGAACGTGTGTGCTGCCCAAGGATCGTGCTGGCATGCCAACACTACGTCCGTTCCGAGCGTGTGTTGTGTGCAAGGGTTGTGATAATGGCGTGCCACGCAGACGTTGTCCTACTTGTATCTTTTTAAGGGTAATGAGTGAAGGTTAGACCTGATGTCGTCCGCATGTATACTTTCCAATGCGGATGATGAATCTACGCGACGTCGTTCAAACGGGTGTGCTGCACAAGGGCGATGAGGGCAAGATGTCGTTCAACCGTGCACTGTGTGCAATCAATGGAGATGTGGCATGCCAAAATTGACATTGTTTGATAGGGTTGGCCTATCCAAAGTTCCTTACAGGCATGCCCGCCCGAACTTAGTCTGAGCGTTTGTTGATAACCAAGAGAGAGTTAACAATCCATGCGACGTCGTTCATTTGTGTTGGTCTTTACAAGGCGGTGTATGGCATGCAATGCTAACATCGTTCCGACGTTCTGAGTGTGTGTTGTAAATGGAGATGATGTCATGCCACGCACGACCCAATCGTCAACCCCGTGGATGCGGCAAAGGGGCATGATGGGCATGCACCCACGGACAGTGTTTGACATGTGTTCATTCCAAGGTCAGCTCGAATGTGTCCACGCTGACGTTGTCCGAATGTTTGTAAGCTGTTCAAGCGACAAAAATGGCATCCACGCCAAGTCTTCCGGACCATTTTGTTGCCCAAGGGAGATTATGTATGCACACCGACGTTGTTTGAACGTGTTGTTGCTCAAGGGAGATTGATGGACTGCAGCCTGACGTCGTCAGGGACCATTTCGTCTTCACAAGGGTGATAATGGCATGCCACGCACTTGACGTAGCTTCAATCGTGACTTCCCAAGGGCGAGATGGCATGCCACACCAGACGTAACCGATTGTGGGTGTGTGTCTAAGGGCGATAATGGACGTTCCACGCCATCGTTGCTCGACGTGTGTGCTGCCCACGGATCATGCTGGCACGCCATGCCTAACGTCGGTCCAACCGGATGTGTGCTTGTCAAGGCGATGCTGGCACGCATGCAACGTTCGATGTTGTTTGTCAGTGTGCGTTATCCAATGGAGATGACGGCATGCCATGACCGACGTTGTTCGACCGCGTGTACTTACCAATGGCGAGATGACATGCCACGCCTGATATAGTCTAACTGTGTGTGCTTCCTTAGGGAAATTATGTCATCTAACGCTAGACGTCGTCTTACAGTGTTCTAAAGAAGGAAGATAAAGGCATTCCACGCCCAGTGTCACAACTTCCTTGTGTGTAGTCCAAAGGCGATGATGGCATGCCACGATCAATGTAGTCCGACCGTGTATGTTGTCCAAGGGAAAAAATAGCATTCCAGGCTTGACGTCATCCGACCATGTATGTTGTCCAAGGGCGATGATGGCATGCCCACCCGACATTGCTCGAACGTGTGCGCTGCTTAAGGGCGATGATGGCATGTAATGTACGATGTCCTCTGACCGTGTGTGCTTCACAAGGGTATTTATTGCATGCCATGCCCGATATTATATGACCATGCTGTCCAACGACGATGCTGCCATGCCAGGCCTGACGTAGATCGTTAGTGTTTGCTGACCAAAGGCGATGATAACAGGCCATGCCTGACGTCGTATGACCTTTTGTGTTGTCCAAGGGCAATGATGGCATGTCACACCTGATGTAATCCCACCATGTTAGCTTCCCAAGGCCAATGATGGCATGTAACGCTCGATGTCGTTCGAGCGTGTGTCATGCCAATGATGATGATCGCATCACACGCGTTACGTCGTCCGACTGTGTTTGATTTCCAAGGGCGATGATGGCATAACACGCTCGACATCGTCTAGCCCCGTGTATGATGTCCAAGGGTGATGATGGCATGCCACACCCGACATTGTCCAACCGTGTGTTCATTCCAAGAGCGATGAAGGCGTTCCACACCTGACGTAGTCCGACCTTGTATGTTGTCCAACGGCAAAAATGGCATTCCATGCCCGACGTCTTTCGACTGTGTATGTTGTCCAAGGGCGATGATGGCATGACACACCTGACGTCGTTTGAATATGTGTTCTTCTTAAGGGCGATGACGGCATGTCATGCCCGACGTCATTTGACCGTTTGTGTATTACAAGGGTGATGATGGCATGCCACACCTACTGTTGCCCGACCGTGTGTGTTGCAGAAGAATTTTATTGGCATTCCACGCCCGATGTCACTCCGTCCTTGTGTGCAGTCCACAGGCGATGATGGCATGCCACTTTAACGTTGTACAACCGTTTGTGTTATCCAAAGGCGATGATGGCATACCATGCCTGACGCCGTCCGACCGTGTATGTTGTCCAAGTGAAATGATGTCATACCAAGCCTGACATTGTTCGACCATTTGTGCTACCTATTGGTGATGATGGCATGTCATGCCCGACGTCGTCCAACCGTGTGTGCTGCACAAGGGCAATAATGGCATGCAATGCCCGACGTTGTTCGTCCTTGTGTGTTGTCCAAAGGCGATGATGGCATGCCAAGCCTTACATCATTCGACCGTGTATGCTTCCGAAGTGGTATGATGGCATCTAAGGCTCAATGTTGTCCGACTGTGTGTGCTTCCCCACGGCCATGTGGGCATGCCATGCCCGATATCGTCCAATTGTTAATGCAGTCCTTGTGCCATGCAAGCATGCCACTCTAAACCTCGTTTGTTCGTATGTGCTGACCAACGACAATGATGGCATGTCACGCCCGATGTAGTCCGATCGCCTGTGCTGCCCTAGGGTAATAATCGCATGTAACACCCAAGGTTGATGATTTCATGGCATGCCTCACGTCATTTGACCGTGTATGTTGTCCAAGGGTGATGATCCCATGCCACACCCAACGTCATCCAACCTTGTGTATGTTGTTCAAGGGCAATGATGGCATGTCACGCCCGACATTGTCCGACCGTGTGTTCATTCCAAGAGCGATGATGGAATGCAACGCCCGACGTAGTCTGATCGTGTGTGTTGTTGACGGGTGATAAAGTCATGCCACGCCCAACGTCATCTAACCATCTGTGTTGTCCAAGGGAAATGATAGTATGTCATGCCTCACGTAGTCCGACCGTGCATGCTGTCCAAGGCCAATAATGGCATGTAACACTCGATATTTTCCGAGCGTGTGTGTTTCCCAAGGGCAATGAAAGCATGGCACGCTTGCTTCTCCAAAAAGGGTAGGTTTGGTCTAGAGGTCGATGATTGCATGCTCTTGCTCGACGTCGTCCCGACCTGTGTGTATGTTGTCTTAGGGCTGATAATAGAATTCCACACCCGACATTGGTGTCCGGACGGTGCGTTCATCCAAGAGTGGATTAATGGCTTGCCACGCCCGATGTGATGAACATGCTTTTCCCAAGGGCGATGATGGCATGCCACGCAAGACATAGTCCCAACCGTGTATGCATCCCGAGGTGATGATGTTCAGCCACACCTGAGTCGTACGACCTTTGTGCTGTATAAGGAACATCCGATGCCAGATTCACGCCTTATGTAGTCCAACGTGTGTGTGTGCTGACCAAGGCAATGATGGCATGTAACGCTCGACGTCATCGAGCGTATGTGCTGGCCAGGCGATGATTGCATTGAACACGCGTGACGTCTTCCGACCGTGTATTGTTCAAGGGCGATGATGGATTATACGCCTAAACATCGTTGTGACCCAGTGTATGCTGTCCAAGGGTGATGATGCATGCCACACCCGACATTGGTCCTTTCTCCGACCCTATGTTCATCAAAGGTTAATGAGGCGTGCACGCACCTGACATTAGTATCGACCATGTATGCTGCCAATGGAAAAAATGGGTCATTTCCCGCCCTCGTATTCCGAACTGTGTCGTTGTCCAAGGGCGATGAGGCAGCCACAACCCGACGTACGTTTGAACGGTTCTTTCAAGGCGGTTATGCCATGTCATGCTGGGACGCATCCGACCATTTGTGTTTCACAAGGGTGATGATTGCATGCCACAACGAAACGTTTGTACGAACCCCTGCTGCCCCAGGGCATGTGGATGCCACGCCATACGTCGTTGATCGTGTGTGATGTCCAAGGGAAATGATTGGATTGCCCCGATATTCGTTTTTCTACCGTGATGTGAGCCAATAGGATCGTGCTGGCTCCCACGCCTAGTCGGTCCGAACGATGTTCTGTGTGTTGTTTAGGGCGGATGATGGCATGACACGTCCTATGTTGTTTGTCATTGTGCGTTGTCCAAAGGAGATAATGGCATTGCCATGCCCGACATGTCGCAGCGTGTTTGTACTTACAAAGGGCAAGATAGCCAGCCACAACCACGGTTTAGACTAACCGTTGTCTTTCCCTAGGGAAAAATGATGTCATCTTAATGCTCGACGTGTTGTGACAGTGTTGCTACCAGAAGAAGAAAGATAATGGCATCCACACACGAGTCACTCAATCCTGTGTTGCCAGTCAAAAGGCGATGATGGCATTGCCACTTCATCGCGTACAACCAGTGTGTGTGTCCAAATGGCGATGATGGCATACCTGCCCTGACACCGTATGACATGGTATGTTCTCCAAGGGAATTATGTCATCCAAGCCCCGACATCGTCGATTAATTTGGTGCTATCACATGGGTGATGATGGAATGATACTGCCGACATCGTCCCAACGTGTGTGCTGCACAAGTCAATCAATAATGGCAGGAGGCAACACCCGACACTGTCTATCTTTGTGTGTTTTCCAAAGGCGATTGATTGCAGCAAGCCTTACATCATTTAGACCGCCGTAACTTCCCAAGTGCGATGATGGTATACTAACGCTCGATGTCGTCAGAGGTGTGGGTTTCCAACGGCCATGTGGGGACATGCCACGCACCAATGGGCGTCCAAATGTATGTGCAGTCCAAGTGCCATGCAAGAATGCCACGCTCAACATTCGTTCGTGAGTGTGTGCTGAACAAAGCAATGTGGCATGTCATTTACCCGAGTAGTCGACCTTGCTGATGCTGCCCTAGAGTAAGGATCGCATTGTTACGACCAAGGCGGATGTTTGCATGGCATGCCTCATGTAGTATGAACGTGTTGTGGTCCTAAGGGTGAGGGTTTTTTATTTCATTCCATTGGCCTATTTTTTTTAGCCCGACGGATCAACCATGGTATGTTGTTCAAGGGCATGATGCATGTCACGACCGCAATTCACGGACAGGTGTCATGTGAGGTGATGATGGCATGTCACGCCGACGTAGTCTGATCGTGTTAGATTCGAAGCGGTGATGATGTCATGCATGCCCGCACCATCGTCCCGACCATATGTGTGTCCCAACGCAATGATAGCATGTAAACTCCTCATGTAGTCCACCGTGACATGCTGCAAGGCCAATAATGTCATGTGACACTAACGTTTTCGAGAGGGTCCGGTTGCCCAAGGGCGATAAATGCATGGCACGTTGACGTCGTCCGAAAGTGTTATGCTGTCCGAGGGTGAGATGGATCCACGCTCGACCGTCGTCTGACTCATGTATGTTGTCCAAGGGAGATAATGGACATTCCACCACTGTGACATGGTCCGACCGCGTGTGTTCATTTCAAAGGCGATCTAATGGATGGCCACGGGGCCCGATTATACTCCAAAGAGTGTATGCTTTCCAAGGGCAAAAATGGCATTGCACGCCTGACGTCGTCTTACCCTATATGTTGTCTAAGGGTGATGATGGCATGCCACAGCCTACATCATTTGAATGTGTGGGCTTCTCAAGGGCTATGATGGAATGTCATTTACGACGTCCTCCGACCGTGTGTGCTTCAAAAGGGTGATGATGGCATGTCACGAACGATGTTGTATGACTGTGCTGCCCAAGGGCGATGATGGCATTCCATGCCCACACGTAGATTGATCGTGTGTGATGTCCAAGGACGATGATGACTTGCCATACTCGTCATCGTTCAACCGTGTATGCTGGCCAAGGACCATGCTAGCATATCACGCCTAACGTCATTCGACAGTGTGTGATATTCAAGGCGATGATGGTATGCCATGCCAGACTACGCCCGACCGTGTGTGCTAACCAAAGACGATATGGCATGTACCACCTGATGTAGACAAACCACGTGTGCTTCCAATGGGCAATGATGTCATCTTACTATCGACGTCGTCTAATAATGTGTGCTGCACAAGGACGATAATAGCATTCCAAGCATGATGTCACTCCGTCCTTGTGTGCAGTCAAAAATAGATTATGGCATGCCACGTCAATGTCGTACAACCGTGTGCTCTTTCCAAAGGTGATGATGCCATGCCATGCCCGACGTCGTCCAACTGGTGTGTTTCCCATGCAAGCATTCCACACCCGGCATCGTCCAACTGTGCATGCCTGATGTCGTCCATCCATGTATGATTTCCAAATGCGATGATGACATCTAACACCCGACGTCGTCCAACCGTGTGTGCTGCACAAGGGCGATGATGGCATGCCACACCCGACGCCGTTTCAACGTGTTTGCTGCTCAAGGGCAATGATGACATGTCATGCCCGACGTCGTCTGACCGCTTATGCTTCACAAGGGTGATGATGAGATATCACGCCTTACTTTTTCCGACCGTGCTGCCCAAGGGCGATGATGGCATGCCATGCAAGACGTACTCCGATCGTGTGTGTTGTCCAAGGGCGATGATGGCTTGTCGCGCTCATGGTCGTTCGATCGTTTGTGCTGCCCAAGGGATCTGATGGCATGCCAACAACCTTTTAAAAAAAAAAATTTTTTTTGTCGTGTGGGACCGTGTGTGTGTTCAAGGGAGTGATGGCAGGCCAAGTCCGAGGTTAGTTGGGGAGTGTGGCATTGTCCCCAGTTTGATTGATGGCATTCCATGCCCGACGTTCATATCGACGTGTGTACGTACCAACGGAGATGATGGCATGCCACTCGATGTAGACTAAACGTGTGTGATTTACTAGGGAAATGATGTCATCTAACGATCGAAGTCGTCTGACAGTGTGTTGCTTTGCAGAAGAACGATAATGGCATTCCACGCCCGGATGTCACACACGTCCTGTGTGATGGTACAAAGGCAATGATTTTGGCATGACCCTTCAGTGTAGTACTACCATTTGTATGTCCCAAAGGAGAGGATGGCATGCTATTGTTGACGCTAGCTAGGCGTATATGTTTTCCAATGGCAATGATGTCTTACCACGCACGAATCGTTCGACAATTGGTGCTGCCAAGGGGATGATTGATGTAATGCTCGACATAGTCCGACGTGTGTGTTGCAAAAGGGCGATAATGCATGCAACGCTCGACGTTGTCCGTCGCTTGTGTGCTGTCTCAAACGCGATGATGGATGCCAAGCATGACATCATATTACCGTGTATGTTCCCAGTGCATAATGCAGGTAACGCCTCCGAAGTCGTCCGACCGAGTGTGTGTTGCACAAGGACGATAATGGCATGGAATGCCCGATGTTGTCCTTTCTTGTGTGCCTTCCAAAGGCGATGAAGGCATACCAAGCTTTACGTAATCCGACCGTGTATGCTGCAAGAGTGCGATGATGGCATGTAGCGCCCGATGTTGTCTGACTGTGCGTGCTGCCAAGGTCCATGTGGGCATGTCATGCCCGATGTTGTCTAACCGTATGTGCAGTCCAAGGTCCATGCTTGCATGCCACGCTCGACGTCGTTCGTCCGTGTGTGCTGACCAAGGGAGATGATATCATGCCACGCCCGGCATCGTCAAACTGTGCATGCTGTCCAAGGGCAATGATTGCGTGCCACGCTCGTTGTTGTCCTACCTTGTATATTTTCTAAGGGCAATGATGGAACGTCAATCCTGATGTCGTCCATCCATGTATGCTTTCCAAAAGCGATATGAATATTAAACGCCCGACAATCGTCCAACCGGAAAGGTGTCTGTGTGCTGCATTGCGGTCGGATGATGGCAAGCCCAAGCCCGATGTAATTCAACGCTGTGTGCAAAGTCCAATGGTGATGATGGCCATCTAAATATCGACATTGTGTGTAGATTTTGATATCTCCACGCCTACATGATGCCACGCCGACTTAGGCTGATAGTTTGTGCTACCAAGAGTGATAATGGTAACATGCCATGCCAGACGTGTTCGTTCGGTGTGTATTCAAAGGGTCCACGTTATGGAATGCAATTGCCTTTACATCGTCTGAGCGTGTATGTTTTTTAAAGGCGATGTGATGTCAGCAGCCCAATAGCATGGGTGTTGCCTAAGGAAAATGTTTTTATGCCACGTACGATGTTGTCCAACCGCATGTGTGGTTCAAGGGAGATGATAGCATTCCACGTCCAATAAAGTCTTATCGTATGTGTTGTCTTAGGGAAATGATGGCATGCCAAGTTTGACATCGTCTGACCGTGTGCTGCCAGAGGGCCATGCGTGCATACCAGACACGACGTCGTTCATTCGTGTGTGCTAAACAAGGGCGATAAAAACATGTAACTCGTGATGTCGTATGACAGTTTGTGTTGTCCAACGGCCATGATGGCATGTCATGCTTGACGTAGTCCGACCGTGTGTGCTGCCATAGGGTAATGATGGAATGTAACGCTCGATCTTATCTAACCATGTGTGTGCCAAGGCGGATGGATTTATGGCATGATGACGTCCGTCCGACCTGTATGCTGTCCAAGGGAGATTGGATGGCATGCCACGCACGACGCGTCCGACCGGGGTGTATGCTGTCAAGGGCAATGATAACATGTCACGCTTAATGTCTATTTGATCATCTATGCTTTCCAGGTCGGATGATAAACATGGCAAGGCAAACGTAGGGCGACAAGCGTATGCTATCCAGAGGGCAATGATGGGCATTTAACCGCTCCGAGTTATCAACGTGGGTGTTGTCAAGGTCGTTATACATGCCACCGATGTCGTTAGACAATATTGTGTTGTACTCTATGGGCAGATTCATACAGCCACATTGCCGTCGTCCGATTCATGTGTGGGTCCAAGAATGATGATACATGCAGCGCTCGAGTCGTCCGTCCCTATGTATGATTTCAAAGGGCGATGATGGAATGAAATGCCCAACATCGTCCGACCGTGTGGTCATTCAAAAGGTGATGATGGAATTCCACTCCCGACATCATTGGACCGTGTATGCTGTCCAGGGACGATGATGGCATGCCACAACTGATGTTGTTCGATCGTGTATGCTGCCTAAGGGAGATGATGGCAATTTCATGTCCAATGTAATCCGACCAAGTGTGCTGCCCAATGGCGATGATAACATGCCACGATCGATATCATCCGACCGTGTGTGCTGCCCAAGGGCCATGTGGGCTTGTCACGCCCTACGTGGTCGAATGGTGTGTCTGTCCAAGGGCGATGATAACCTTCCACGCTTGATGTCGTTTGACCAATTGTGCTACCCAAGGGCATTGATGGCATATCACGCCCGACATTATCTGACCGTGTGTGCTGCACTAGGGCGATAATGGTATGCAACGCCTGATATCATCTAACCGTGTGTGCTGCCTAAGGGTCAGGCGCGAATACCACGCCCTATATGGTCCAATCGTGTGTGTTGTCCTAGGGTTATTATAACATGTCACACCGAACATCGTCCAATCGTATATGCTTTCCTAGTGTGATGATGGCATACCACGCCTAATGTTGTCCGACCGTGTGTGCTGCCCAAGGGCCATTAACGCATGCCACGCTCGACTTATTTTAGACCATGTGTTTGTCAAAAGGGGGAGATGGCAGGCAAACAACGAATCGTTTTCAACGTGTTTTGATGCTAAAGGGCAATGATGGCATGTCATGCCCCGCGTCGTATGACCGGCTTGTGCGTTCACAAGGTGATGATGGGATAACGGCCTTACTTTTTCGACCTCGTGCTGCCCAAGGGGCGATGATGGCATGCCAGTGCCAGGCGTTGTAGTCCGAGCGTGTGTGTTGTCCAATTGGCGAGGATAAATGGATATTCAGACGCTTATCGACCGTATAGTTTTCCAATGGCCAATGATGTCTTACCAGACGAATCGTACGTCGACATTGGTGATGCCTAAGGGTGATATTGATGTCAAGCTCGAAGTAGTCCGACTGTGGTGTTGAACAAGGGCGATATAATGTCATGCAAAAGCTCGACGGTGTCCGTCCTTGTGTGAGTCCAAACGCGATGATGGCATGCCAAGCCGACATCTATTACGTGTATGTTTCCCAAAGTGCAAGAATGGGCATGTAACGCTCGACGTCATCCGCTAGTGTCGTGTTACACAAGGCCGATAATGGCCATGGAATGCCGATGTCGTCCATCTTGGTGCCTCCAAAAGGCGAATGAAGGGATACCAAGATTTACGTGAATTCGACCGTGATGAGCAATGAGTGCCAATGATGGCCATCTCATCGCGCCCGATTTCGTCTGACTGTGCGTGCTGCCAATGTCCATGCAGGCATGTCATGCCCGATGTCGTCTAACCGTATGTGCAGTCCAAGGTTCATGTTGGCATGCCACGCTCTACGTCGTTCGTCCGTGTGTGCTGACCAAGGGAGATGATAACATGCCACGCTCGACATCATCCAACTGTGCATGTTGTCCAAGGGTAATGATTGCGTTCCACGCTCGACGTTGTCCTACCTTGTATATTTTCTAAGGTCAATGATGGAACATCAAGCCTTATGTCGTCCATCCATGTATACTTTCCAAATGCGATGATGACATCTAACCCCCGACGTCGTCAGACCGTGTGTGCTGCACAAGGGCGATGATGGCAAGCCACGCCTGATGTCATTCGACCATGTATGCAGTCCAATGGTGATGATGGCATCCAAAATAGACATTGTTTGATAGATTTTGCTATCCAAAGGCCTTACATGCATGCCACGCCCGACTTAGTCTGATCGTTTGTGCTAACATAGAGTGATGTTAACATGCCATGCCCGACGTCGTTCGTTCATGTGTGTATTCAAAGGGCGTGTATGGCCTACAATGCCTAACATCATCTGAGCGTGTATGTTTTTCAAGGGCGATGATGTCATGCCACGCCCAATTATGGGTGTTGCTTAAAGAAAATGTTGTTATGCCATGTCCGATGATGTCCAACCGCATGTGTGGTCCAAGGGATATGATAGCATTCCATGTTCAATAAAGTCTTATCGTATGTGTTGTCCTAGGGAAATGATGGCATGCCAAGTTTGACATCGTCTGACCGTGTGCTTCCAGAGGGCCATGCGTGCATACCAAACATGACGTCGTTCATTGTATTTGTGTTGTGCTACCCAAGGGCGATTAAAAAACATGTTTGAACTCGGACGTAGTAGGACGTTTGGTTGTCCAACGGCCATGATGGCAAGTCACGCCTGACGTAGTCCGACCGTGTGTGCTGCCCTAGGGTAAAGATGGAATGTAACGCTCGATCTTATCTAACCATGTGTGCTGCCCAAGGGCGATGATGTTATGGCATTCATGACGTCGTCCGACCGTGTATGCTGTCCAATGGCGATGATGGCATGCCACGCCCGACGTCGTCCGACCCGGGGTGTATGCTGTCCAAGGGCAATGATAACATGTCACGCTTAATTTCATTTGATCATCTATGCTTTCCAAGGTCGATGATAACATGCAAGGCCCAACGTAGGGCGACCGTGTATGCTATCCAAGGGCAATGATGGCATTTAACGCCCGACGTCATCCAACTGTGTGTGTTGTCTAAGGTCGATAATAGCATGCCACACCCGATGTCGTTAGACCATATGTGTAGTCTATGGGCGATCATAACATGCCACACTTGACGTCGTCCGATCATGTGTGTTGTCCAAGAATGATGATTACATGTCGCGCCCGACGTCGTCCGTCCCTATGTATGATTCAAAGGGCGATGATGGAATGAAGTGCCCAACGTCGTCCGACCGTGTGGTCATTCAAAAGGCGATGATGGAATTCCACTCCCGACATTGTTGGACCGTGTATGCTGTTCATGGACGATGATGGCATGCCACAACTGATGTCGTTCGACCGTGTATGCTGCCTAAGGGAGATGATGGCAATTTCATGTCCAATGTAATCCGACCAAGTGTGCTGCCCAATGGCGATGATGGCATGCCACGACCGACATCATCCGACCGTGTGTGCTTCCCAAGGTCCATGTGGGCATTCCACGCCCGATGTCGTCCAACCGTATGTGCAGTCCAAGGTCCATGTTGGCATGCCACGCTTGACGTTGTTTGTTTATTTTTGCTGACCAAGGGCGATGATAAAATGCCACGCCTGACGTCGTACGACCCTTTGTGCTGTCCAAGGGCAATGATTGAATATCACGCCTGATGTTGTCCCACCATGTGCGGTTTCCCATGGACAATGATGGCATGTACCGCTCGACATTTTCCCAAAACAAATTTGTTGCCATGAGAGATGATTTCATGCATCGGTGACGTCGTCCTGACGGTATGCTGGTCCAAAGGGATGATGGCATACCACGGACAGAATCATCTTATCCCGTGTATGTTATTCAGGGCGATTATGTCATGGCCACACTCGACATTGTTCCTTCCAACCATGTGTTCATTCCAAGGGGGTGAGGCGTGCCATGCCTAACGTAGTCCGACCTTATAAGATGTACCAACGACAAAATGGCATTTCCACAGCCCGATGTCTTGCCTACCGTGTATGTGCCCAGGGCGGATGATGGTATGCCAAAGCCGGGGTTGTTTTGAACGTTGTGAACCTGCTCAAGAAGAGACGATGTGGCGTGTCCTGCCCGAAGTCGTCTGACCATTTGTGCTCACAAGGTGATGATGGCACTGCAAAGCCTGGAGTTGTACGACCCGTGCTCCCAATGGGCACGATGAGGCATGCACACAACAAAGACGTATACCGATTGGTGTGTGTTGTCCAAGGTCGATGATTGTCCTGCAACACTCAATCGCGCCGTCTCGACCGTGTAGTCTGCCACAAGGATTCATGCTGGGCATGCCAAGATAAAGTCATCTGAGTGGGTGGCTTTTCAAGGGCGGATGATGGCTGCAATTGTTTGATGTTTTCGCAGGGTACATGTCCAAGGCGATGATGGCATGCCATGTACAACGTCGTTCGACCGTGTGTACTTACCAAGGGTGAGATGGCATGCCATACCCGATATAGACTAACCCTAGGGAAGTTATGTCATCTAACGCTAGATATCATCTGACAGTGTGTACTACCGAAATAAGATAAAAGGCATTCCACGCCCGATGTAACCACATCTTTGTGTGCAGTCCAAAGGCGATGATGGCATGCCACCTGAACATCGTACAACTATGTGTGCTGTCCAAAGGAGATGATGACATGCCATGTGCGACGTCATCTGACCGTATATGTTGTCCAAGGGCGATGATGGCATGTAACGCCCGATGTTGTCAGATAGTGCATTCTGCCCAAGGTCCATGTTGGCATGCCACGCCCGATGTGGCGTCAACCAATGTGTAGTCCAAGGGTCCAATGCTGGCAGCCCTACTCGAAGTCATTCGTACGTGTGGAGACCAAGGGAAATGATAACAT
Source organism: Solanum habrochaites (assembly GCA_027704765.1). Lineage (NCBI taxonomy): Eukaryota > Viridiplantae > Streptophyta > Magnoliopsida > Solanales > Solanaceae > Solanum > Solanum habrochaites. The sequence goes on from JAKWJA010000904.1 coordinate 40,163, forward strand.
TCCACGCCTAATCTCGAATGACCTTCTGTGCTATCCAACGACAATGATGGCATGTCACGCCCGACGTAGTCAGACCGTGTGTTCTTTCCAAGGTAAATGATGTCATGTAGCGCTCGATGTTGTCCAAGCTTGTGCACTGACAAAGGCAATGAATGCATGGCACACTTGACATCGTCCGAAAAAGTACCCTGTCCAAGGATGACGATGGCATGCCATGGCCGATGTCGTCTGACCCAATGTATGTTGTCCAAGGGCGATAATGGCATGCCACGCCCGACATTGTCCAACCTTATATTTATTCCAAGGGCGATTATGGCATGCCATACCCAATGTAGTCCGACCATTTATGTTTTCCAAGGGTAAAAATGGCATTCCAGGCCTGACGTAGTCCGACTGTGTATGTTGAACAAGGGCGATGATGGAATGCCCACCCGACATTGCTCGAACGTGTGCGCTGCTCAAGGGCGATGATGGCATGTCATGTACGACGTCCTCCGATCGTGTGTGCTTCACAAGGGTGATGATGGCATGCCACGCCCGATGTTGTATGACCATGCTGCCCAACGGCAATGCTGCAATGCCACGCCCAACGTAGATCGTCAGTGTTTGCTGACCAAGGGCGATGATAACATGCCATGCCTGACGTCGTACAACCTTTTGTGTTGTCCAAGGGAAATGATGGCATGTAACGCCTGATGTAGTCCCACCGTGTGAGCTGCCTAAGGCCAATGATGGAATGTAACGCTCGATGTCGTCTGAGCGTGTGTGTTGCCAAGGGAGATGATCACATAACACGCGTGACGTCGTCCGACTGTGTATGATTTCCAAGGACGGTGATGGCATAATACGACCGACATCTTCTATCCCCATGTATGATGTCCAAGGGCAATGATGGCATGCGACACCCGACATTGTCCAACCGTGTGCTCATTCCAAGAAAGATGAAGGCATTCCCCACCTGACGTAGTCCGACCGTGTATGCTGTCCAATGGCAAAAATGGAATTCAATGCCCGACGTCTTTTGACTGTGTATGTTGTCCAAGGGAGATGATGGCATGAAACACCTGACGTCGTTTGAACGTGTGTTCTGCTTAAGGGCGATGATGGCATGTCATGCCCGACGTCGTCCGATCATTTGTGCTTCACAAGGGTGATGATGGCATGCCACACCTGACGTTGCCCGACCGTGCTGCCCAAGGATGATGACGGTATGTTACGCTACACGTATTCCTATAGTCTGTGCAGTCCAACGGCGATGATAGCTTGCCACGCCTATCATCGTTCGACCGTGTGTGCTTCCCAAGGATCATGCTGGCATGCCACGCCTAACTTCGTCCGACCGTGTGTGTTGTTCAAGGGCGATGATGGCATACCACGTCCTATGTTGTTCGTTAGTGTGCGTTGTCCGAAGGCGATGATGGCATGCATTGACCTACGTCATTCGACCGTGTGTAATTCCAAAAGGAGAGATGGCACGCCACACCCTATGTAAACTAACTGTGTGTTCATTCCAAGGGCGATGATGGCATTCCATGCCAGACGTAGTCCAACCGTGTGTGCTGTCCAAGGGTGATGATGTTTTGCCGTGCCTGACGTCGTACGACCTTTTGTTCTTTCCAAGGGCAATGATTGCATGTCACACCTTATGTAGTCCCACCGTGTGTGATTCCAAGGCTAATGATGGCATGTAACGCTCAACGTCGTCCGAGCGTGTGTGCTGCCATAGGGCGATGATTGCATGACACGCCTGACATTGTCCGACCCTGTATGCTGTCCAAGGGCGATGATGGCATACCACGGCCGACATCGTGTTACTGTGTGTATGCAGTCCAGGGGCGATGATGACTTGCCACACCCGACATTGTTCGACCGTGTGTTCATTCAAAGGGTTATGAAGGCGTACCACACATGACGTAGTCCGACCGTGTATGCTGTCCAACAGAAAAAATTGTATTCCACGCCCGATGTCTTTTGACAGTGTATGTTGTCCAAGGGCGATGATAGCATGCCACCCCTGATGTCGTTTTAACTTGTGTTTTTCTCAAGGGCGATGATGGAATGTCATGCCCGACGTCATCCAACCATTTATGCTTTACAAGGGTAATGATGGCATGCCACAACTGACGTTGTACGACCGTGTTGCCAAAGGGCTATGATGTCATGCCACGCAAGACGTAGTTCCATCGTGTGTGATGTCCAAGGGCAATAATGTCTTTCCACGTCCTATGTTGTTCGTCAGTGTGCATTGTCCAAAGGTGATAACGACATGCAATGCCCGATGTCGTTCGATCGTGTGTACTTACAAAGGGAGAGATAGCACGCCAGACCCGATGTCGTCCGACCGTGTGTGTTGCAGAAGAAAGATATTTTCATTCCACGCCCGATGTCACTCCGTCCTTGTGTGCAGTCCAAAGGCGATGATGGAATGCCACTTAAACGTTGTACAACCGTGTGTGTTGTCCAAAGGCGATGATTGCATACCATGCCCAATGCCGTCCGACCGTGTATGTTTTCCAAGGGCAATGATGTCATACCAAGCCTTATATCGTTCGACCATTTGTGCTACCCATGGGTGATGATGGCATGTCACACCCGACGTCGTCCAACTGTGTGTGCTGCACAAGGGCGATAATGGCATGTAACGCCCAACACTCTCCGTCCTTGTGTGTTTTCCAAAGGCGATGATGGCATGCCAAGCCTGACATAATTGGACCGTGTATGCTTCCCAAGTGCGATGATGGCATCTTACACTCGATGGCGTCTGACTCTGTGTGCTTCCCCACGACCATGTGGGCATGCCACGCCCGATGTCGTCCAATTGTATGTGTAGTCTAAGTGCAATGCAAGCATGCCACGCTCAACCTCGTTTGTTCGTATGTGCTGACCAACGACAATGATGGCATGTCACGCCCGACGTAGTCCGATCGTGTGTGCTGCCATAGGGTAATAATCACATGTTACGCCAAAGGGTGATGATTGCATGGCATGCCTCATGTCATCGGACCGTGTAGGTTGTTCAAGGGTTGTGATCCCATGCCACGCTTGACGTTATCCGACCTTGTGTACGCTGTTCAAGGGCAATAATGGAATGTCACGCCCGATATCGTCCGACCGTGTGTTCATTCAAAGGGTGATGATGGCATGCCACGCCCGACGTAGTGTGATCGTGTATGCTGTCGAAGGGTGATAATGTCATGCAACGCCCAACGTCGTCCGACCATCTGTGCTGTCCAAGGGCAATGATAGCATGTCACGCCTCACGTAGTCCGACCGTGCATGCTGTCCAAGGCCAATAATTGCATGTAACACTCGACGTTTTTCGAGCGTGTGTGTTGCCCAAGGGCGATGAATGCATGGCACGCTTGACTTCGTCCGATAGTGTATGCTGTCCGAGGGAGATGATTGCATGCCTTGCTCGCCGTCGTCTTACCTGTGTATGTTGTCCAAGGGCGATAATGGCATTCCACACCCGACATTGTCCGACCGTGTGTTCATTCCAAGGGCGATAATGGCTTGCCATGTCCGATATAGTCCAATCGTGTATGCTGTGCAAGTGAAATAATGGCATTGCACGCCTGACGTCGTCTGATCGTGTATGTAGTCTAAGGGCGATGATGTCATGCCACACCCAACATCGTTCGAATGTGTGCGCTGCTCAAGGGCGATGATGAAATGTCATGTACGACGTCCTCCGACCGTGTGTGCTTCAAAAGGGTGATGATGGCATGTCGCGCCTGATGTTGTATGACCGTGCTCTCCAAGGGCGATGATGATTTGCCATGCCCACACGTAGATTGATCGTGTGTGCTGTCCAAGGGCGATGATGGCTTTCCATGCTCGTCGTCATTCAACCGTGTGTGCTGCCCAAAGACCATGCTAGCATATCACGCCTAACGTCATTCGACAGTGTTTACTGTTCAAGAAAGATGATGGCATGACACGTCTGATATCGTTCGTCATTGTGTGTTGTCCAAAGGCGATGATGGCATGTAACGCCCGACTTCGTTCGACCGTGTGTGCTGACCAAAGGTGAGATGGCATTTCACGCCCGATGTAGACCACCCATGTGTGCTTCCAAAGGGCAATGATGTCATCTTACAATCGACATCGTCTGTTAATGTGTGCTTCACAAGGACGATAATAGCATTCCAATCGTGATGTCACTCTATCCATGTGTGCAGTCCAAAGGCGATTATGGCATGCCACATCAACGTCGTACAACCGTGTATGCTTTCCAAAGGTAATGATGCCATTCCATCGGCGACGCCGTCCAACTGGTGTGTTTCCCAAGGGCCACACCCGGCATCATCCAACTGTGAATGTTGTCCAAGGGCAATGATGGCATGCCACGCTCGACGTTGTCCTACCTTGTTTATTTTTTAAGGGTAATGATGGAATGTAATGCCTGATGTTGTTCGTCCATGTATACTTTCCAAATGCGATGATGACATCTAACGCCCGACGTCGTTCGACCGTGTGTGCTGCACAAGGGAGATGATGGCATGCCAAACAAACATCGTTTGATAGTGTTTGCTATCCAAAGGCCTTACAGGTATGCCACGCTCGACTCAGTCTGATCGTTTGTGATAACCAAGAGAGATGTTAACAAGCCATGCCCGACGTCGTTCATTCATGTGTGTATTCCAAGGGTGTGTATGGCATGCAATGCCTAACATCGTCCGACCGTGTGTGTTGTCCAAGGGTGATGATGTCATGCCATGCCCAACATCATCTTACCCCGTGTATGCTGTCCAAGGGCAATGATGGCATGCCACACCCGACATTGTTCGACCATGTGTTCATTCCAAGGGAGATGAAGGCGTACCACTCCTCACGTATTCCGACCGTGTAAGCTGTCTAACGACAAAAATGGCATTCCACGCTTGATGTCTTCTGACTGTGTATGTTTTCCAAGGGCGATGATGGTATGACACACCAGACGTTTTTTGAACGTGTGTGTTGCTCAAGGGAGATGATGGCATGTCATGCCCGACGTCGTCCGACCATTTGTGCTTCACAAGCGTGATGATGACATTCCACGCCTGACGTTGTACAATCGTGCTTCCCAATGGCGATGATGTCATGCCACACCAGACGTAGTCCAAACGTCTTTGTTGTCCAAGGTAGATGATGGCTTGCCACACTCATCATCGTTTGACCCTATGTGCTGCCCAAGGATCATGCTCGCATGCCATGCCTAATGTCGTCCGACCGTGTGTGTTATTCAAGGGCGATGATGGCATGCAACGTTCGATGTTGTTCGTTAGTGTGCGTTGTCCAATGGCGATGATGTCATGCCATGACCGATGTCGTTCGACCGTGTGTACTTACCAAGGGCAAGATGGCATTCCACGCTCGATATAGACTAACCGTGTGTGCTTACCTAGGGAAATTATGTCATCTAACGCTAGACGTCGTCTGACAGTGTTCTACAGAAGGAAGATAAAGGCATTCCACGCCCAGTGTCACCACGTCCTTGTGTGCATTCCAAAAGCGATGATGGCATGCCACTTCAACGTCGTACAACTGTGTGTGCTATCAAAAGGCGATGATGAAATCCCATGCGCGACTTCATCCGACCGTTTATGTTGTCCAAGGGCGATGATGGCATTCCATGCAAGACGTAGTCCGATCGTGTTTGTTGTCCAAGGGCAATGATGGCTTGCCGCGCTCATTGTTTTTCGACCGTGTGTGCTGCCCAAGGTTCATGCTGGCATGCCACGCCGAATGTCGTCTGACCGTGTTTGTTGTTCAAGGGCAATAATGGCAGGCCACATCCGATGTTGTTTGTCAGTGTGCGTTGTCGAAAGGCGATGATGGCATGCCATTCCCGACAGTGTATGTTGTCCAAGGGCGATGATGGCAATGAATGCCCGATGTAGTCCGACTGTGCGTACTGCCCAAGCTCCATGTGGGCATGCCACGCCAATGTTCGTTCAACCATATGTGCAGTCCAAGGCCCATGCTGGCATGCCACACTCGACATCATTCATCCATGTGTGCAGACCAAGGGAGATGATAACATTCCATGCCCGATCTCGTATGACCTTCTATGATATCCAATGGCAATGATGGCATGTCACGCCTGATGTAGTCTGACCGTGTGAGCTGTCCAAGGCCAATGATTCCATGTAGTGCTCGACGTTGTCCAAATGTGTGTGTTGAGAAGGGCGATGAATGCATGGCACGCTTGACATCGTCCCAATGTGTATGCTGTCCGAGGGTTATGATGGCATGCCATGCCTGACGTCGTCTGACCCCATGTATGTTGTCAAAGGGAGATAATGGCATGCCACGCCCGACATTGTCCAACATTTTATTCATTCCAAGGGCGATTATGGCATGCCACGCCCAATGTAGTCCGACCGTGTATGCTGTCAAAGGGAAAAAATGGCATTCCATGCTTGACGTCATCCGACCATATGTTGTCCTTGGGCAATAATGGCATGCCCCACCCGACATTTCTCAAACGTTTGCGCTGCTCAAGGGTGATGATGGAATGTCATGTACAACTTCCTCCGACCGTGTGTGCTTTACAAGGGTGATTATAGCATGCCACGCGTGATGTTGTATAATCGTGCTGCCGAAGGGTGATGCTGCCATGCCACGCCCGACGTAGATCGTCAGTGATTGATGACGAAAGAGGATGATAACATTCCATGCCTGATGTAGTACAACCTTTTGTCTTCTCCAAGGGCAATGATGGCATGTCACGCTTGATGTAGTCCCACCATGTGTGCTTCCCATGGCAAATGATGGCATGTAACGCTCGACGTTTTCCAAGAAATCTGTTGCCCATGGGAGATGATTTCATGATATTTGTGACGTCGTCTGACCGTGTATGCTGTCCAAAGGGATGATGGCATACCACACCCGACATCGTCTTACCCCGTGTATGCTATCCAAGGGCGATAATGTCATGCCACACTCGACATTGTTCGACCTTGTGTTCATTCCAAGGGCGATGAAGGTGTGCCACGCCTGACGTAGTCCGGCCGCGTAAGCTGTACAATGAAAAAAATGGCATTCCATGCCCGATGTCTTCCGACCGTGTATGTTGCCCAAGGGCGATGATGGTATGCAACACCCGGCGTTGTTTGAACGTGTGAACTGATAGAGAAAGATGATGGCATATCATGCCCGACGTCCTCTGACCATTTGTGCTTAACAAAGGTGATGATGGCATGCAACGCCTGATGTTGTACGACCGTGCTGACCATGGGCGATGAAGGCATGCCACACCAGACGTATACCGATTGTGTTTGTTGTCCCAGGTTGATGATGGCTTACCACACTAATCGTCGTTAGACCGTGTAGCTGCCCAAGGATCATGATGGCATGCCATGCTTCACGTCGTCCGAGCGTTTGTGTTGTTCAAGGGCGATGATGGCATGCCACGTTTGATGTTTTTCATCAGTGTACATTGTCCAATGGCGATGATGGCATGCCATGTACGACGTCGTTCGACCGTGTGTACTTACCAAGGGCGAGATGGCATGCCACACCCGATATAGACTAACCCTAGGGAAGTTATGTCATCTAACGCTAGATGTTATCTGACAGTGTGTGCTACCGAAGTAAGATAAAGGCATTCCACGCCCGATGTCACCACGTCCTTGTGTGCAGTCCAAAGGCGATGATGGCATGCCACTTCAACGTCGTACAACTATGTGTGCTTTCCACAGGAGATGATGACATGCCATGCGTAACGTCATCCGACCGTGTATGTTGTCCAAGGGTGATGATGGCATGTAACGCCCGATGTTGTCCGACAGTGCATTCTGCCCAAGGTCCATGTGGGCATGCCACGCCCGATGTCGTCCAACCATATGTGTAGTCCAAGGTCCATGCTGGCATGCCATACTCGACGTCATTCGTCCGTGTGTGCTGACCAAGGGAAATGATAACATTCCACGCCCGATCTCGAATGACCTTCTGTGCTATCCAACGGCAATGATGGCATGTCACCTCCGACGTAGTCCGACCGTGTGTGCTGTCCAAGGCGAATGATGGCATGTAGCGCTCGATGTTGTCCAAGCGTGTGCGTTGACAAGGGCGATGAATGCATGGCACGCTTGACATCGTCCGAAAGTGTATGTTGTCCGAGGGTGACGATGGAATGGCATGACCGACGTCATCTGACCCAATTTATGTTGTCCAAGGGCGATAATGGCATGCCACACCAGAAATTGTCCAACCTTTTATTCATTCCAAGGGAGATTATGGAATGCCACGCCCAATGTAGTCCGACCGTGTATGCTGTCCAAGGGCAAAAATTGCATTCCAGGCTTAACGTCGTCCGACCGTGTATGTTGTCCAAGGGCGATGATGGCATGACCACCCGACATTGCTCGAACGTATGCGGTGCTCAAGGGCGATGATGGCATGTCATGTACGACGTCCTCTGATCGTGTGTGCTTCACAAGGGTGATGATGGCATGCCACACCCGATGTTGTATGACCATGCTGCCCAACGGCGATTCTACATTGCCACACTCGACGTAGATCGTCAGTGTTTGCTGACCAAGGGCGATTATAATATGCCATGCCTGACGTCGTATGAACTTTTGGGCTTTCCAAGGGCAATGATGGCATGTCAGGACTTATGTAGTCCCACCGTGTGACCTGCCCAAGGCTAATGATGGCATGTAACACTCGACGTCATCCGATCGTGTGTGCTGCCAAGGGCGATGATCGCTTAACACGCGTGACGTCATCCGATTGTGTATGATTTCCAAGGGCGATGATGGCATACCACGCCCAACATCGTCTAACCCCGTGTATGATGTCCAAGGGCGATGATGGCATGCCTCACCCGACGTTGTCCAATCGTGTGTTCATTCTAAGAGCGATGAAGACATTCCACACCTAACGTAGTCCGACCGTGTATGCTGTCCAACGGCAAAAATGGCATTCCATGCCCGACGTCTTTCGACTGTGTATGTTGTCCAAGGGAGATGATGGCATGACACACCTGACGTCGTTTGAACGTGTGTTATGCTTAAGGGCGATGATGGCATGTCATGCCCGACGTCGTCCGACCTTTTGTGCTTCCCAAGGGTGATGATGGCATGCCACAGCTGACGTTGCCCGACCGTGCTGCCCAAGTATGATGATGGTATGGCATGCTACACGTAGTCCTATCGTCTGTGCAGTCCAAAGGCGATGATAGCTTGCCACGCCTATCATCGTTCGACCGTGTGTGCTTCCCAAGGATCATTCTGTGCCACGCCTAACTTCGTCTGACCGTGTGTATTGTTCAAAGGCGATGATGGCATACCACGTCCAATGTTGTTCGTCAATTTGCGTTGTCCGAAGGCAATAATGGCATGCATTAACCTATGTCGTTCGACCGTGTGTACTTACAAAGGGCGAGATGGAACGCCACACCCAATGTAGACTAACCGTGTGTTCATTCCAAGGGCAAAGATGGCATGCCATGCCAGACGTAGTCCAACCGAGTGTGCTGTCCAAGGGTGATGATGTCATCCTGTTCCTGACGTCGTACGACCTTTTTTAATGTCAAAGGGTAATGATGTCATCTCACGCCTTATGTAGTCCCACCGTGTGTGCTGCCCAAGGCCAATGATGTCATGTAACGCTCGACGTCGTCCGAGCGTGTGTGCTGCCCAAGGGCGATGGTTGCATGACACGCGTGACGTTGTCCGACCGTGTATGCTATCAAAGGTCAATGATGGCATACCACGCCCGCCATCGCGTTACCCTGTGTTTGCACTCTAGGGGCGATGATGGCATGCCACACCCTACATTGTCCTACTGTGTGTTAATTCCAAGGGCAATGAAGGCGTACCACACCTGATGTAGTTCGACCGTGTATGTTGTCCAATGGAAAAAATTGCATTCCACGCCCGATGTCGTTTGAACGTTTGTTCTGCTCAAGGGCGATGATGGAATATCATGTCTGACGTCATCCGACCGTTTATGCTTCACAAGGGCTATGATAGCATGCCACAACTGACGTTGTACGACCATGTTGCCCAAGAGCTATGATGGCATGCCACGCCAGACGTAGTTCGATCGTGTGTGATGTGCAATGGTAATAATGGGTTGCCACGTCCTATGTTGTTCGGTTAGTGGCCTGTCACAGGTGATGATGACATGCATAACAGACGTCGTTCGGACTGGTGTACTTACAAAGGGAGAGACTGGCACGCCAAAACCCGATGTCCGTCCACCATTGGTTGTAGAAGAATGATATTTGCATCCACGCACGATGTCACTCGTCCTGTGTGTTGCCGTCCCAAAGCGATGATGCATGCAACTTCAATGTTGTTACCAACCGTGGTGTTGTCCAAAGGAGATGATTGCATACCATGCCCAACACCATCGACCGTGTATGTTGTCCCCAAAAGGGGAATGTGTTCAACCAGGCCCGACATTCGTTCGGGACCATTTGTGACTACCCATGGGTGATGAATGGCATACCACTTCCCGAAATCGTCTAACCCCGTGTATGAGTCCAAGGAAGATGATGGCATGCTTCACCCGCATGTCAAACCGTGTGTTCATCCTAAGAGCGATGAGGACATTTCCACACCTAACGTAGTCTGACCGTATATGCTGCCCTACAACAAAAATGCATCCAGCCCGACGTTTTCGCTGTGTATGTTGTCCAAGGGTGATGATGGCATGCACACCTGACAAAGTTTTGAACGTGTTTTATGCTAAAGGGAGATGATGGATGTTCATGCCCGATGTCGTCCGACCTTTTGTGGCTTCCCAGGGGTGATATGGAATGCAAACAGCGACGTTGCCCGACCGTTGCTTCGAAGGATGATGATGGGATGGCACAGCTACACACGTATGTCATCGTCTATGTAGTCCAAGGGCAGATGATAGTTGCCACGCCTATCATCGTTCGACCAGTGTGTGCTTCCCAAGGATCACGGCTGGCATGCCCACGCCTTACTCGTCTGGACCGTGTGTGTTGTTCAAGGGCAATTATGGCCATTACCACGTCCTATGTGTTCGTCAGTTGCGTTTGTCCGAAGCGTGTTAATGGCATGCATGAACTAGTCATTCGGACCGTGGGCACTTACAAAGGGGAGAGGGAACGCCACACCCCCAATGTAGACTAACCGGTGTGTCCATTCCATAGGTGAAACATGGCATGCCATGCACATACGTAGTCCAACCGTGTTGCGTCCAGGGTGATGAGGTATCCGCGACGAACGTCGTACTTTTGTGATGTCAAGGGCAATGATGGCAGTCACGCCTTATTGTACTCCCACCGTGATGTCTGCCCAAAGGCCAATGATGGCATGTAACGCTCGACGTCGTTCGAGAATGTGTGCTCCCAAGGGCGATGATTGAATAAAAGCGTGAGTTGTCCGACCGTGTATGATGCACAGGGCAATGATGGAATACCACGTCCTGACATCGTGTTACCCTGGTGTTCAATCTAGGGGCGATTGATGGATGCCACACCCGACATTCGTCCGACCGTGTGTAATCCAAGGACAATGAAGGCATACCACCCACTGATTGAGTCCCGACGTGTATGCTGTCAAACGGAAAAAAATAGGCATTACAACGCCGACGTCTTTTGACTGTGTATGTTGTCCAAGGGCGATGTTGGCATGCCACCACCCTACATTGTCCATACGTGTGTTAATTCCAAGGGCAATGAAGGGTACCACACCTGATGTAGGTCCGACAGTGTATCTGTCCAACAGAAAAGATGATTACCACGCCCGACGTCTTTTGATTGTGTATGTTGTCCAAAGGGCGATGATGGCATGCAGCACCTGATGTCGTTTGAACATTTGTTGCTCAAGGCGATGATGGAATATCATGTCTGACGTCATCCGACCGTTTTTAGACTTCACAAGGGTGATGATAGCATGCCACCAACTGAAGTGTAAAGGGGACCGTTTGCCCAAGAGCTATGTAGGCATGCAACGCCATACGTAGTACGATTGTGTGGTGATGTTGCATCGGGTCAATATGTGTTGCCACGTCCTATGTTGTTCGTTTGTGTGGTGAGTCCAAAGGTGATAAAGACATGCACATGCCGGAGTCGTTGACTTTATGAACTTACAAAGGGAGAGATGGCACGCAAGAACCCGATGTCGTCCAACCATGTGTGTTGCAGGAAGAAGATATTTGATCCACGCCCGGATGTCACTCCGGCTGTGTGCCAGTCCAAGGCGGATGATGGGCCATGCACTTTCAATGTTGTACAACCGTGGTGTTGTCCAAAGGAGATGATTGCAGACCATGCCCAACGCCATTGACCGGTATGTTGTCCAAGGGCAATGATGTCAAACCAGGCCCGACACGTCACCATTTGTGCTACCCATGGTGATGAGGCATAACCACTCCCGGACATCGTCTAACCCCGTGTAGAGGTCCAAGACGAGACGCATGCTTCACCCGACATGTCCAACCGGTGTTCATTCCATAGAGCGATGAAGACATCCCACACCTAACGTATGCTGACCGTATATGCTGTCAACGAAAAAAATGGCATTCCAGGCCCCAACGTCTTGCGAAAACTGGTGTGTTGACAAGGGTGATGATGTCATGAACACCTGACGTCGTTGAAAGTGGGTTATGGCTTAAGGGCGATGATGGCAGTCATGCCCGATGCGTCCGACCTTTTGTGTTCCAAGGGTGGATGGATGGCATGCAACAAATAACGTTGCACGACCGTGCTGCCTAAGGATGATGATGGGATGGCACGCATACAAGTAGTTCCTATCGTCTATGTAGTCCAAGGGCGATGTAGCTTGCCACGCCTATCATCGTGTCGATACGTGTGTTGCTTCCCAAGGCTCACGCTGGCATGCCAAGCCTACTTCGTCTGACCGTGTGTGTTGTTCAAGGGCGATTTATGGCATTACCCACGTATATGTGTTCGGCAGTTTGCATTGTCCGAAGGCGATAATGGCATGCATAACTACGTCGTTCGACCGTGTGTACTTACAAAGGCGAGATGGAACGCCACACCCAATGGTAGGACTAACCGTGTGTTCATCCAAGGGTGAAGCTGGCATGCCAATGGCCAGACGTAGTCCAACTGTATTTGCGTCCAAGGTTAATGATGTCAGCCAGCGCCTGACGTCGTATTTTGTGAGGTCCAAGGGCAATGATGGAATTTGTCACGCCTTATTGTACTCCCACGTGTGTGCTGCCCAAGGCCAATGTGGCAGTAACGCTCGACGTCTCCGAGAATGTGTGCTGCCAAGGGCGATGAGTGAAAACAGCGTGGACGTTGGTCCGACCGTGTAGATGTCAAAAGGGCAATGATGGCATACCACGCCTGACATCGTGTTACCCTGTGTTTTCACATCTAGGGGCGATGATGGCATGCCACACCCGACATTGTCCGAACGTGGTAATTCCAAGGGCAATGAAGGCGTACCACATTTGATGTAGTTCGACCGTGTATGTGTCAAAACGGAAAAAATGGCATTCACGCCCGACGTGTCTTGACTGTGTATGGTTGTCCAAGGGCGATGATGGGCATGCCAAACTCAATTTCGTTTTAACGGTTCTTCTCAGGGCGATGATGGCCATGTCATGCCTGACCTCATCCGAACGTTTATGTCACAAAGGGTGTAATGGCATCCACAACTGACATTGTTACGAAACCGTGTGCCAAAGAGCATGAGGCATGCAACGCCAGACGTATAGTTCAATCGTGTGTGATGTGCAAGGAAATAATATGTTGCCACGCTCCTATGTGTCGTATTGTGCGTTGTCCAAAGGTGATGACGATATGCCATGCCGACGTCGTTCGACCATATTTAACGTACAAAGGGATAGATGGACGCCAGACCCGATGTCGTCCAACAAGTGTTTGCAGAAGAAAGATATTGCATCACGCCCGATATCACGCCGTCCTTGTGTGTAGTCCAAAGGCGCATTGATTGACATTGCACGTCAATGTTGTACACCCGTGTGGTTATGTCAAAGGCGATGATGTGACATACCTGCCAACGCCATCGGATCGTGTATGTTGTCCAAGGGCAATGATGTCATACCAAGCCCGACATCGTCGACATTTGTGCTCCCATGGTGATGAGGAATTAAAGCCCACATCGTCTACTCCTGTATGATGTCCAAGGGGATGATGGCATGCCTCACCCGACGTTGTCCCAACGTGTGTTCATTCCAGAGCGATGAAGACATTCCACACCTAACGTAGTACGACCGTGTATGCTGTCCAACGGCAAAAATGGCATTCTATGACCGACGTCTTTCGATAGTTATGTTGTCCAAGGCGACGGTGGAATGACAACCTGAGTCGTTGAACGTGTGTTATGCGTAAGGGCGATGATTGGCATGTCATGCCCGATGTCGTCCGACCTTTGTGCTTCCCAAGGGGGATAATGGCATGCCACAGCTGACGTGCCCAACCGGATGCCCACGGATGATGATGGATAGACGCCTACACGTAGTCTATAGTTGTGCAGTCCAAGGGCGATGATATAACTTACATGCCTATCATCGTTGACAGTGCTGTGGTCCAAGGTCATGCGGCATGCCACGTCTAACTTCGTCATACCGTGTGTGTTGTTCAAGGGCAATGATGGCATACCACGTCCTATGTTGTTCGTCAGTTTGTGTTGTCCGAAGGCGATAATGGCATGCATTAACCTACGTCGTTCGACCGTGTGTACTTACAAAGGGCGAGATGGAATGCCACACCCAATGTAGACTAACCGTGTGTTCATTCCAAGGGCGAAGATAGCATGCCATGACAGACGTAGTCCACCCGTGTGTGCTGTCCAAGGGTGATGATGTCATCCCGCACCTGACGTCGTACTTTTGTGATGTCCAAGGGAAATGATTGCATGTCAAGCCTTATGTAGTCCCACCGTGTGTGCTGCCCAAGGCCAATGATGGCATGTAACGCTCAACGTCGTCCGAGCGTGTGTGCTGCCCAAGGGAGATGATTGATTAACACGCGTGACGTTGTCCGACCGTGTATGCTTTCAAAGGGCAATGACGGCATACCACGCCTGACATCTTGTTACCCTGTGTTTTTACTCTAGGGGCGATGATGGCATGCCACACCCGACAATGTCCGACCGTGTGTTAATTCCAAGGGCAATGAAGGCGTACCACACCTGATGTAGTCCGACCGTGTATGCTGTCCAACAGAAAAATTGGCATTCCACGCCCGACGTCTTTTGACTGTGTATGTTGTCCAAGGGCGATGATGGCATGCCACACCCAATTTCGTTTTAACGTTTGTTCTGCTCAAGGGCGGATTGATGGCAGTCATCCTGACGTCATCCGAAAGTTTAGGCTTCACCATGGTGATGGATGGCATGCCACAACTGACGTTGTACGACCCGATTGCGCAAGATCTATGCTGGCAGCCACGCCCGACGTAGTTCGATCGTGTGTGATGTGCAAGGGAAAGAATGTATTGCCACGGTGCCTAGGTTGTCATCAGTTGTTGCGTGTCCAAAAAGTAATGACGACATGCCATGCCCGAAGTCGTCGACCGTATGTACTTAAAAAGGAGAGATGGCACGCCAGACCCGATGTCGTCCCAACCATGGTTTTGCAGAAGAAAGATATTTGCATTCACGCCCGATGTCACTCAGTTCCTTGTATGACATCCAAAGGCGCTGATGGCATGTGACACTTCAATGTTGTACAACCGTGTGTGTGTCAAAAGGCCGATGATGCATACCATGCCCAATGCATCCGACCGTATGTTGTCCAAGGTAAATAGTCATACCAAGCCCGACATTGTTCGACATTTATGCTCCCATGGGTGATGATGGCATGATCACGCCCGACATAGTATAACAACGTGTATGATGTCCAAAGGAGATGATGGCATGCCTCACCCGGAATTGTCCAAAGTGTGTTCTTTACAAGAGCGAAGAAAGACATTACACACCTAACGTAGTCCGCCGTGATGCTGTCCAACGGCTAAAAATTGATTCATGCGCGACGACTTTCGATTGTGTATGTTGTCCAAGGGAAGATGACGGTATGACACACATGATGTCGTTTTGAACGTGTGTATGTCTTAGGGTGTGATGGCTGTCATGCCCCGAGTCGTCACGACCCTTTGTGCTTCCCAAGGTGAGAATGGATGCCACAGCTGACGTTGCCCAACATGTGAGCCCAAGGATGATGATTGTATAGAACGATACACGTAGTCCTATAGTCTGTGCAGTCAAGGGCGATGATAACTACCACGCCTATCATTGTTAGATCAGTGTGTGCTTCCCCAAGGATATGCTGGCATGCCACGCTAAACTCGCATACCGTGTGTGTTGTTCAAGGGCGATGATAGCATACCACGTCCTACGTTTTTTGGCAGTTTGCGTTGTACGAAGACGATAATGGCATGCATTAACCTATGTCGTTCGATCGTGTGTACTTACAAAGGGCGAGATGGAACGCCACACCCAATATAGACTTACCGTGTGTTCATTCCAAGGGCGAAGATGGCATGCCATGCAAGACGTAGTCCAACCGTGTGTGGTGTCCAAGGGTGATGATGTCATCCCGTGCCTGACGTCGTACTTTTGTGATGTCATGTCACGCCTTATGTAGTCCCACCGTGTGTGCTTCCCAAGGCCAATGATGGCATGTAACGCTCGATGTCGTCCGAGCGTGTGTGCTGCCTAAGGGTGATGATTGCATGACACGCGTGACGTTGTCCGGCCGTGTATGTTGTCCAAGGGCAATGATAGCATACCATGCCTGACATCGTGTTACCCTGTTTTTGCACTCTACGGGCGATGATGGCATGCCATACCCGACATTGTCCGACCGTGTGTTAATTCCAATGGCAATGAAGGCGTACCACACCTGATGTAGTCCGACCGTGTATGCTGTCCAACGGAAAAAATGGCATTCCACGCCCGACATCTTTTGACTGTGTATGTTGTCCAAGGGTGATGATGTCATGCCACACCCGATGTCGTTTTAACATTTGTTCTGCTCAAGGGCGATGATGGCATGTCATGCCTGACGTCATCCGACCGTTTATGCTTCACAAGGGTGATGATGGCATGCCACAACTGACGTTGTACGACCGTGTTGCCCAAGAGCTATGATGGCATGCCACGCCAGACGTAGTTCGATCGTGTGTGATGTGCAAGGGAAATAATGTGTTGCCACGTCCTATGTTGTT
This sequence comes from Solanum habrochaites, assembly GCA_027704765.1. Taxonomy (NCBI): domain Eukaryota; kingdom Viridiplantae; phylum Streptophyta; class Magnoliopsida; order Solanales; family Solanaceae; genus Solanum; species Solanum habrochaites. The sequence continues at coordinate 57,297 of JAKWJA010000904.1, forward strand.
CGTCATTGTGCGTTGTCCAAAGGTGATGACGACATGCCATGCCCGACGTCGTTCGACCGTATGTACTTACAAAGGGAGAGATGGCACGCCAGACCCGATGTCGTCCAACCATGTGTGTTGCAGAAGAAAGATATTTGCATTCCACGCCCGATGTCACTCCGTCCTTGTGTGCAGTCCAAAGGCGATGATGGCATGCCACTTCAATGTTGTACAACCGTGTGTGTTGTCCAAAGGCGATGATTGCATACCATGCCCAACGCCATCCGACCGTGTATGTTGTACAAGAGCAATGATGTCATACCAAGCCCAACATCGTTCGACCATTTGTCCTACCCATGGGTGATGATGGCATGTCACGCCCGATGTCGTCAAACCGTGTGTGCTGCACAAGAGCAATAATGGGATGTAACGCCCGACGCTCTCCGTCCTTGTGTGTTTTCCAAAGGCGATGATCGCATGCCAAGCCTGACATCATTCGACCGTGTATGCTTCCCAAGTGCGATGAAGGAATCTAACGCTTGATGTCGTCCGACTGTGTGTGCTGCCCACGGCAAAGTGGGCATGCCACGCCCGATGTCGTCCAATTATTTGTGCAGTCCAAGTGCCATGCAAGGATGCCACGCTCAGCCTCGTTTGTTCGTATGTGCTGACCAACGACAATGATGGCATGTCACGCCCGACGTAGTCCGACTGTGTGTGTTTCCCTAGGGTAATAAATGCATGTAACGTCAAAGGGTCATGATTGCATGGCATGCCTCACATCATCCGAACGTATATGTTGTCCAAGGGTGATGATCCCATGCCACGCCCGACGTCATCCGACCTTGTGTATGCTGTTCAAGGGCAATGATTGCATGTCATGCCAAACATCGTCCGACGTGTGTTCATTCCAAGGGTGATGATGGCATGCCACGCCAGACGTAGTCTGATCGTGTATGCTGTCAAAGGGTGATAATGTCATGCCACGCCCAACGTCATATGACCATCTGTGCTGTCCGACGGCAATGATAGCATGTCATGCCTCAGGTAGTCCGACTGTGGATGCTGTCCAAGGCCAATAATTGCATGTAACACTCGACATTTTCTGAGCGTGTGTCTTTCCCAAGGGCGATGAATGCATGGCAGGCTTGACTTCGTTCGAAAGTGTATGTTGTCCGAGGAAGATGATTGCATGCCTTATTCGCCGTCGTCTGACCTGTGTATGTTGTCCAAGGGCGATAATGGCATTCCACACATGACATTGTCCGATCGTGTGTTCATTCCAAGGGCGATGATGCCATGCCACACCCAATATCGTTCGAATGTGTGCGCTGCTCAAGGGCGATGATGAAATGATATGTATGACGTCCTCCGACCGTGTGTGCCTCAAATGGGTGATGATGGCATGTCACGCCCAATGTTGTATTACCGTGCTACCCAAGGGCGATAATGGCATGCCACGCCCACACGTAGATCGATCGTGTGTGCTGTCCAAGGGAGATGAGGGCTTGCCATGCTCGTCGTTGTTCAACCGTGTGTGCTGCGCAAGGACCATGCTACACTGTGTGCTGTTCAAGAAAGATGATTGCATGCCACGTCTTATATCGTTCGTCATTGTATGTTGTCCAAAGGTGATGATGGCATGCGGCACCCGACTTCGTTCGACCGTTTGTGCTAACCAAAGGTGAGATGGCATGTCACGCCCGATGTAGACCTACTATGTGTGCTTCCAAAGGGCAATGATGTAATCTTACAATCAACGTGTTCTGTTAATGTGTGCTTCACAAGGACGATAATAGCATTCCAAGCGTGATGTCACTCGGTCCATGTGTGCAGTCCAAAGGCGATTATGAAATGCCACATCAACGTTGTACAAGCGTGTATGCTTTCCAAAGGTGATGATGTCATGCCATCTCCGACGTCGTCCAACTGGTGTGTTTCCCAAGGGCCATGCAACACCCGGCATCGTCCAACTGTGAATGTTGTCCAAGGGAAATGATAGCATGCCACGCTCGACGTTGTCCTACCTTGTATATTTTTTAAGGGAAATGATGGAATGTCATGTCTGATGTAGTCCGTCCATGTATACTTTCCAAATACGATGATGACATCTAACGCACGACGTCGTTAGACCGTGTGTTCTGCACAACGGCGATGATGGCAAGCCACGCCCGACGTCATTCGAACGTTTGTGCAATCCAATGGAGATGATGGCATGCCAAATTAACATTGTTTGATAGTGTTTGCTATCCAAAGGCCTTACAGGCATGCCACGCCCGACTTAGTCTGATCATTTGTGATAACCAAGAGAGATGTTAACAAGCCATGCCCGACATCGTTAATTCGTGGGTGTATTCCAAGGGTGTGTATGGCATGCAATGCCTAACATCGTCCGACCGTGTGTGTTGTCCAAGGGTGATGATGTCATGCCACGCACGACATCGTCTTACCCCGTGTATGCTATCTAAGGGCGATGATGGCATGCCACACACGACATTGTTCGACCATGTGTTCATTCCAAGGGCGATGAAGGCGTACCATGCCTGATGTATTCCGACCGTGTAAGTTGTCTAACAAAAAAAAATGGCATTCCACGCCCGACGTCTTCCGACCGTGTATGTTGCCCAAGGGCGATGATGGTATGACACACCCGACGTTGTTTGATCGTGTGTGTTGCTCAAGGGAGATGATGGCATGTCATGCCCGACGTCGTCCGACCATTTGTGCTTCACAAGCGTGATGATGGCATGCCATGCCTGACGTTGTACAACTGTGCTTCCCAATGGCGATGATGACATGCCACACCAGACGTATTCCGATCGTGTGTTGTCCAAGGGCGATGATGGCTTGCCACACTTATCGTCGTTCGACCATGTGTGCTGCCCAAGGATCATCATGGAATGCCACACCTAATGTCGTCTGACCGTGTGCGTTGTTCAAGGGCGATGATGGCATGCCAGGTCCGATGTTGTTTGTTAGTGTGCGTTTTCCAAAGGCAATGATGGCATGCCTTTTCCCGATGTTGTTTGACCATTTGTACTTACCAAAGGCGAGATGCTATTCCACGCCCGATGTAGACTAACTGTGTGAGCTTCCCTAGGGAAATTATGTCATCTAACACTCGATGTCGTCTGACAGTGTGTGCTACAAAAGGAAGATAATGGCATTCCATGACCGATGTCACCAAATCCTTGTGTGCATTCCAAAGGCGATGATGGCATGAAACTTCAACGTCGTACAACCGTGTGTGTTGTCCAAAGGCGATGATGGCATGCCATGGCCGATGTTATCTAACCGTGTATTTTCTCCAATGGCAATGATGTCATGCCATGCCCGACATTATTCAACCATTGGTGCTGCCCAAGGGTGATGATGGCATGTCAAGCTCGATGTCATCCGACCGTGTGTGATGCACAAAGGAGATAATGGCATGCAATGTCCGACGTTTTCTCCCTTTGTGTGCTGTCCAAAGGCAATGATGACATGCCAATCCTGACATTATCCGACCGTGTATGCTTCCCATGTGCGATGATAGCATGTAACCTTGACTCATCGATCGTGTGTGTTGCCCAAGGGTGATGATTGCATAACACGAGTGACGTCGTCCGACTATGTATGTTATCCAAAGGCGATGACGGCATACCACGGTCGACATCGTGTTTCCCTGTGTATGTTGTCCAAAGGCGATGATGGCATGCCACAACCGACATTTTCTGACTGTGTTTTCATTCCAAGGGCGATGAAGGTGTGCCACGCCTAACGTAGTTCGACCGTGTATGCTGTCTAACAGCAAAAATGGCATTCCACGCCTGACGTCTTCCAACCATGTATGTTATCCAAGGCAGATGATGGCATGCCACACCCGATGTCGTCTGAACGTGTCTATTTCTCAAGTGCGATGATGGCATGTTATGCCCGACGACGTCCAAATTTTTGTGCTTCACAAGGGTGATGATGGCATGCCACGTGTGACATTGTCCGACCGTGCTTCCCAAGGGCGATGATGGCATGCAACGCCAGACGTAGTACGATCGTGTGTGCTGTCCAAGGGTGATGCTGGCTTGCCACACTTATCTTTATTCAACTGTGTGTGCTGCACAAGGAAGATAATGGCATGCAACGCCCGATGTCGCTATTCCTTGTATGTTGTCCAACGACTATTATGCAATACCAAGCCTAGAGTAATGCAATCGTGTATGCAGCCAGAGTGCGATGATTGCATGTAACAGCTGATGTCATCCGACCGTGTGTGCTTCCTAAGGTCCATGTGGTCATTCCACGCCCGATGTCGTCCAACCGTATGTGGAGTCCAAGGTCCATGTTGGAATGCCACGCTCGACGTCGTTTGTTCGTGGGTTCTGACCAAGGGAGATTATAACATGCCACGCTCGACGTCGTATGACCATCTATGTTGTCCAAGGGCAATGATGCCATGTCACGCCCGACGTAGTCCGATATTGTGTGCTGCCCAAGGGAAATGATGGCATGTAGCGCTCAATGTTGTCCGAGCATGTGTGTTTCTTAAGGGCGATGAATGCATGGCACGCTTGACGTCGTCCGAAAGTGTATGTCGTTCGAGGGCGATGATGGCATTCTATGAGCGACGTCGTCTTACCCCGTGTATGCTGTCCAAGGGCGATAATGGCATGCCATCTCTACATTTTCCAACCGTGTGTTCATTCCAACGGTGATAATGGCATGCCACACAAGATTTAGTCCAACCTTGTATGCTGTCCAAGGGAAAAAAATGGCATTCCACACCTAACGTCGTCTGATCGTGTATGTTTTCCAAGGGCGATGATGCCAAGGCCACACACCCGACAATCGTTCTCACAATGCGCTGCATAAGGGCGTGAGTGGCATGAACATGTAGAGTCCTCTGACCTTGTCCCTGATTTTACTAGGGGATGATGGCATGCCACACGCCAGAACATGTCGTCCGTGTTTGCTGACCAAGGTCAAGGAATAACGTGCGAGCGCCCTGACGTCGTACGACGCCTTTGTGTTTGTCCAAGGTCGATGATGCTGTCACGGCCTTATTCCCACCACATTTTCATGCTTCATCCCAGGGCCTATGATGGAATGTAACGCGCGACGTTGTCAAAGCTTGTCTGTTGGCCCATGGGAGATGTTTTCATGACATCGGGACTCGTTGACCGTGTATGCGTCTGTCCAAAGTGATATGGCTACCACGCCCTACATCGTCTTAACCGCTATTTATGCATCCACAGGCGATGTGACATGCCCACCTCGACATTGTTCGACCTTGTGTTCATTTAAAGGATAATGAAGGTGTGCCACGCCTGACGTAGTCCGACCGTGTAAGTGTCCAACGACAAAAATTGCATTCCACACCCGAAGACTTTTGACCGTGGATGTTGCCCAAGGGAGATGATGGTATGCCACAACCAGCGTTGTTTGAACATGTGAACTGCTCAAGGCAGATGATGGCATGTCATGCCCGACGTCGTCCGACCATTTGTGCTTCACAAGGGTGATGATGGCATGCAACGCCTGACTTTGTACGAACGTGCTGCCCAAGGGCGATGATGGCATGCCACACCAGACGTAGTCCGATTGTGTGTGTTGTGCAAGGGTTATGATGGCTTGCCACACTAAGCTTCCCAAGGATCATGCTTGAATGACACGCCTCACGTCGTCTGAGCGTGTGTGCTGTTCAAGGGCGATGATGGAATGCCACGTTCGATGTTGTTAGTCAGTGTACATTGTCCACTGGAGATGATAGCATGCCATGTACAACGTCATTCGACCGTGTGTACTTACCAAGGGCGAGATGGCATGCCACACCCGATATAGAATAACCGTGTGTGCTTCTCTAGGGAAGTTATGTCATCTAACGCTAGACGGTCTTCTGAATCCGTTGTGTCTACCTAAGTAAGATGAGCCTTTCACACTCCGCCCGATGTCACCACGTCTTTTGTGTAGTACAAAAGGCGATGATGGTCATGCCACTTCACGTCGTACAACTTTTTGTGCTAGTTGCAAACAGGCAATGATTTACATGCCATGTGGCCTTACATCATCCCGACCGTGTATGTTGTCCAAGGGCGATGATGGCATTGTAACGCCCGATGTAGTGCCTACTGTGCGTCGCTGCCAGCTCATGTGGGCCTGCCACTACCGATTTCCGTCAACCATTGTGAAGTCCCAAGGTCCCCCCCCCCATACGGCATTCACACTCGACGTCATTCAATCGTGTGTGCTGTCCAAGGGGATGATAACATTCAACGTCCCGATATAGTATGACACTTCTTGCTAGGCAATGGACATGATGGCGTGTCACGCCTGACGAGTCTCGACCGGTGTGCCTGTCCAAGGCCATTGATCCATGTAGCGCCCCGCCGTTATCCAAATGTGGTGTGTTTACAAGGAGATGAATGCACGGCACGCTTGCCATCTCGTACGAACGTGTATTCCTGTCAGGAGGGTGATGATGGCATGCCATGCCCTTACGTCGTCTGAGACCCCATGTGTGCTGTCAAAGGAGATAAGGGCATGCCACCCCCACATTGTCGCAACCTTTTTTAATTCCAAGGGTGATTTGGCATGCCACACAATGTAGTCTGACCGTGGTATCTGTCCAAGGAAAAAAATGGCAATTCCAAGGCCGGACATCGTCCGGGTCCATGTCTGTTGTCCTTTGTGAGATGAGGCTGCCCCACTCGACATTTCTCGAACGTGTGCTCGCTCAGGGGTGATGAATGTCATGTACGACGCCTCGTCACATGTGTGTTCTTCACAAGGAAGGGAAAATTATGTCATGCCAGTCACGTGATGTTGTATTAACCATTTCTGCTTGAAAGGGCGATGCTAGCCCATGGCCACGCCCGACGTAAAAGATCTCTGTTGATTGCTGACCTATGGGAGGATGATACAATGCCATGCCTGATGTCGTACGACCTTTTAATGTTGTCCAAGGGCAATATAGCGTGTCTCACGGCCTAATTTAGTCCCCCTGTGTGAGCTGTGCCCCGGCAAATAATGGCTTAACGCTCAATGTCATCCTCCACACAGCCGCGTGTGTGCTTTCCACGGGTGATGATTGCATGACAAATGCGTGACATCGTCCGACTTGTGTATGAATGTCCAGAGAAAAAAAAAAGGGCGATTATTGGCATTATACCATGCCCGACATCGTCTAAAACCCCGTGGTAATACTGTCCACGGGCGTATGATTGCTGGCCACAACCCCGACATTTTCTGCTATTGTTTATTCCAAGAGCGATAAAGGCTTACCACACCTGACTAGTTCCGACCATGTATGTTGTCCAACAGTCAAAATGGCACTCCACACCCGACTACTTTCACTGTGTATGTTGTCCCAATGTGATGGATGGCAATGACACAAACCTGGCTTTTGTTTGAATGTTTGTTCTCCCTCAGGAGATGAGGGATGTCATGGCCCGACTACGTCGCCCGAAAAAAAAAAAAAAGGGCGGGAAGTGTGTGTAAATAGGTTTGGAATCAGGGTGAAAATTTAAACTCCCAAATACAACCAATGTGAAGTAAGGGAACAATCACATTAAGCATGACAACTCAACGCAAAACTGACTGGCAATAACCGTGCGCCCAATGGTATGATGTATGTCCACGCTACACGTAAACGATCGTGTGTTTCTGTTTCCCAAGGGCGATGATACTTCCCACCTCATCGCGTTCGGGCTCTCTTGTTTTCCCAAAATCATGGGCCCAAAAAAACAAACAAAAAAAAAATGGCCCCCCATCGCCTAACTTCGTCCAAACCGTGTGTTCATTCTGGCGATGAGTGCGTGCCATGTCTTATGTTGTTTTGTTATGTGCGGTGTCCGAAAGTCGATGATGGAATGCCGTGGACCTATGTCGTTTCGACCTATGTGTACTTACAAAGGGCGAGTGCCCGCCAAACCCATTGCAAGAACTACCTTGTGTTCTTTCCTTCCTAAAGAATAATGTCATCCAACGCTCGACGGCGTCTGATAGTGTGTGCTGCCAAAGAAGGAAAAGAAATGGGCACCACAATTTCCACACCCGAGTCACGCCGTTCCTTATTTAAGTCCAAGGCGATGATAGTCATGCCACTTCAACGTCGACCATGTTATGCTGTGCAAAGGAGATGATGGCATACCATGCCGGCGCCGTCTGACCGTTTATCATTTCCAAGGGCGATGACATCATACCAAGCCCTACATTGTTCGATCATTTGTGCTACCCATGGGTGATGATGGAATGTCACGCCCGATGTCGTTAAACCGTGTGTTGCACAAGGGCGATAATGGGATAAAATTCCCGACGCTGTCCGTCCTTGTGTGTTGTTCAAAGGCGATGATGGAATGCCAAACCTGACATCATTTGACAATGTATGCTTTCCATGTTCGATGATGGCATCTAACACTCGATGTCGTCCTTGTGTGTGCTCCCCAACAGCCATGTGGGCATGCCACGCCCAATTTTGTCCAACTGTATGTGCAGTCCAAGTGCCATGCAAGCATGCCACGCTCAACTTCGTTCATTCGTGTTTGCTTACCAACGACAATGATGGCATGTCACGCCCAACGTAGTCCGACCGTGTGCGCTGTCCTAGGGTAATGATCGCATGTTATGCCCAACGGCGATGATTCCATGGCATGCCTCACGTCGTTCGACCGTGTATGTTGTCTAAGGGAGATGATCATATGCCACGCCCGACGTTATCCAACCTTTTGTATGCTGCCCAAGGGCAATGATGGAATGTCACTCCCGACATCGTACGACCGTGTGTTCATTCCAAGGGCGATGATGGCATGCCACGCCAGACGTAGTCCAACCGTGTATGCTGTCCAAGGGTGATGATGTCATGCCACGCCTGACGTCGTACGACCTTTTGTGCTGTCCAAGGGCAATGATGGCATGTCACGCCTTATGTAGTCCCACAGTGTGTGCTATCCAAACCCAGTGATGGCATGTAACGCTCGACGTCGTACGAGCGTGTGTGCTGCCCAAGGGAGATGATTTCATGACACGTTTGATGTCGTCCGACCGTGTATGATCTCCAAGGGAGATGATGGCATACCACACCCGACATTGTTCGACCGTGTGTTCATCCCAAGGGCAATGAGGGCGTGACACACCTTACGTTGTCCGACCGTGTATGTTGTTCAATGGAAAAAATGGCATTCCATTCCCGACGTCTTTCGACTGTGTATGTTGTCCAAGGGAGATGATAGCATGCCACACCCGAGGTCGTTTGAACGTGTGTTCTGCTCAAGAGCAATGATAGCATGTCATGCCCGAAGTCATCCGATCGTTTGTGCTTCACAAGGGTGATGATGGCATGCCACAACTGACGTTGTACAACCGTGCTGCTCAACGGCTATGATGGCATGCCACGCCAGACGTAGTTCGACCGTGTGTGATATCCAAGGGCAATGATGGCTTGCCACGCTCATCGTCGTTCGACCGTGTGTTCTGCCCAAGGATCATGCTTACATGCCACGCCTAACGTCGCCCGACCGTGTGTGCTGTTCAAGGGTGATGATGCTATGTCACGCCCGACATCATCTGACCGTGTGTTCATTTCAAGGACGATGATGTCATGCCACGCTCGACGTAGTCTAATCGTGTATGCTGTCGAAAGGTGATGATGTCATGCCATGCCTGACGTCGTCCGACCATCTGTGTTGTCCAAGGGCAATGATAGCATGTCATGCTTCACATAGTCCGAGCATCCATGCTGCCCAAGGCCAATAATGGCATGTAACACTCGATGTTTTTCGAGCGTGTGTGTTGCCCAAGGGAGATGAATGCATGGCAAGCTTGACGTCGTCCGAAAGTTTATGTTGTTAGAGGGCGATAATGTCATGCCAAGCTCGACGTCGTCTGACCTCGTGTATGTTGTCCAAGGGAGATAATGTCATTGCACACCCGACGTTGTCCGATCGTGTGTTCATTCCAAGGGCGATAATGGCTTGCCACGCCCGATATATTCCAATCGTGTATGTTGTCCAAGGGCAAAAATGGCATTGCAAGCTAGACGTCGTCTGATTGTGTATGTTGTCTAAGGGCGATGATCGCGTGTCATGTACGACGTCCTCCGACCGTGTGTGCTTCAAAAGGTTGATGATGGCATGTCGCGCTCGATGTTGTATGACTATGCTACCCAAGGGCGATGATGTCATGCCACGCCCACACGTAGATCGATCGTGTGTGCTGTCCAAGGGCGATGATGGCTTGCCATGCTCGTCGTCGTTCAACCGTTTGTGCTGCCCAAAGACCATTCTAGCATGCCACGCCTAACGTCATTCGACAGTGTGTGCTGTTCAAGGAAGATGATGGCATGCCACGTCTTATATCGTTTGTCATTGTGTGTTGTCCAAAGGCGATGAGGGCATGCCACACCCGACTTAGTCCGACCGTGTGTGCTGACCAAAGGCGAGATGGCATGTCACGCCCGATGTAGACCAACCATGTGTGCTTCCAAAGGCCAATGATGTCATCTAACAATCGACATCGTCTGATAATGTGTGCTGCACAAGGACGATAATAGCATTCCAAGCCTGATGTCCCTCCGTACATGTGTGCAGTCCAAAGGTGATTATGGAATGCAACGTCAGTGTCGTACAACCGTGTGTGCTTTCCAAAGGTTGTGATGCCATTCCATGCCCGACATCATCCAACTGTGCATGCTGTGCAAGGGAAATGATTCCATGTCATGCTCGACGTTGTCCTTTCTTGTATATTTTCTAAGGGCAATGATGGAATGTCATACCTTATGTCGTCCATCCATGAATACTTTCCAAATATGATGATGACATATAACTCCCTACGTCATCCAACCGTGCGTTGTGCACAAGGGCGATGATGGCATGTAACGCCTGATGTCGTTCGAATGTGTGTGTTGCCCAAGGGCCATGTGGGAATGCCATACCAGATGTCGTCCACCTATATGTGTAGTCCAAGGACCATGCAAGCATGCCACGCTCGACGTCGTTTATTCGTGTGTGCTGACCATGGGCGATAATAACATGCAACTCGCGCCGTCGTATGACAGTTTGTGCTGTCCAACGACAATGATGGCATGTCACGCCTGACATAGTCCGATCGTGTGTGCTTCCCTAGGGTAATGATGGAATGTAACGCTCGACGTCATCTAACCATGTGTGTTGACCAAGGCCGATGATGGCATGGCATGCCTGACGTCGTCCGACCGTGTATGTTGTCCAAGGGCGATGACAGCATGCAATGCCCGACGTCGTCCGATCGGGGTGTATGCTGTCTAAGGGCGATAATGGAATGCCACGCCAAACATTTTCCGACCGCGTGTTATTTCCAAGGGCAGTGATGGCAATTCAAGCCTGTCGTAGTCCGACCTTGTATGTTTTCCAAGGGCAAAAATGTCATTCCACGCCTGACATCGTATGACCGTGCATTTTGTCCAAGGTTGATGATGGCATGCCATGCACGACGTTGTCCGATCGTGTGTGCTGCACAAGGACGATCATGGCATACCACGCCAAATGTCCTTATACCGTGTGTACTGTCGAAGGGTGCAGATGGCATGCCAAGTCCAATGTTGTTCATCATTGTGTGTTGTCCAAAGGAGATGATGGCATGCCATGCCTGACGTCGTCCGACTGTGTATGCTGAACAACGGCGAGATGGAATGCCACGCCCGATGTAGACCAAATGTGTGTGCTTCCCAAGGGCAATCATGTCATCTAATGCTCGACCCCATCTGACAGTGTGTGCCGCACAAGGTTGATAATGGCATGCCACGCCCGATATCACTCCGTCCTTTTGTGCAGTCCAAAGACGATGATAGCATTCCACGTCAATGTCGTACAACTGTGTGTGCTGTCTAAAGGCGATGATGACATGCCATGCCCAACGTCGTCCGACTGGTGTGTTTACCAAGATCAATGCGGGCATACCACGCTCGATGTCGTCCTATCGTGTATAATTTCCACTGGCAATGATATTTTGTAATGCCCGACGTCGTCCATTCGTATATGATTTTCAACGGTTATGATGGTATCTAAAGCCCGAAGTTGTCCGATTATGTGAGCTGCACAAAGGCAATGATGGCATGCCAGGATTGACATCATCGGTCTGTGTGTGTAGTGTAATGGAAATGATGGCATGCTACATCGACATCGTTTGACAATGTTTGTTATACAAAGGCCATACGGGCATGCCACGCGTGACGTCGTTCGACCGTGTGTGCTGACCAAGGGAGAGATGTCATGCCACGCCCGATGTATACCAACAGTATATGCTTCCTAAGGGAAATGATGTCATCTAACGCCTGACGTCATCTGACAGTGTTGGCTGCACAAGGGCGATGATGGCATGCCACACCCGACATTCTTTGAACGTGTGCGATGGTTAAGGGCGATGATGGCATGTCATGTACGACGTCCTTCGACCGTGTGTGCTTAACAAGGGTGATGATGTCTTGCCACGCTCATCGTCGTTCAACCGTGTGTGCTGCCCAAGGATCATGCTTGCATGCCACGCCTACCGTCGTCTTACTATGTGTGTTGTTCAAGGGCAATGATAGCATGCCACGTCCGATGTTGTTTTTCGGTGTGCGTTGTCCAAAGGCGATGATGGCATGCCATGACCGACGTCGTTCGACCGTGTCTACTTACCAAAGGCGAGATGGCATGCCACGCCCGATGTAGATTAATTGTGTTTGCTTCCCTAGGGAAATGATGTCATCTAACGCTCGACGTCGTCTTAGAGTGTGTGATACAGTAGGAAGATAATTGCATTCCACGCCCGATGTCAACACGTCCTTGTGTGTGTCCAAAGGCGATGATGGCATGCCACTTCAAGTTCGTATAGTTGTGTGTGCTGTCCAAAGGCGATGATGGTATGCCATGCATGATGTTATCTGACCGTGTATGTTGTCCAATGGAAATGATGTCATACCACGCCCGACAGCATTCAACCGTTGGTGCTGCCCAAGGGTGATGATGGCATGTCAAGCTCGACGTCGTCCGACCGTGTGTGATGCACAATGGTATTAATGGCATGCAACGCCCGAGGTTGTGCGTCCTTGTGTGTTGTCCAAAGGAGATTCTGACATGCCAATCCTGACATCATCCGACTGTGAATGTTTCTCAAATGCGATGATAGCATGTGACGCTCGACGTCGTCCGACCGTGTTTGCTATCCAAGGGCGATGATGGCATACCACGCCTGACATCTTATGACCCTGTGTATGTTGTCCAAAGGTGATGAAGGCATGCCACAACCGACATTATCCGACCGTGTGTTCATTCCAAGGGCGGTGAACGCTTGCCACGCCTGACGTAGTTCGATCGTGTATGCCGTCTAACGGAAAAAATGGCATTCCATGCCAGACGTCTTCCAACCGTGTATGTTGTACAAGGGTGATGATGGCATGCCACACCCGATGTCGTTTGAACTTGTTTGCTGCTCAAGGGCGACGATGGCATGTCATGCCCAACGTCGTCCGACCGTTTATGCTTCACAAGGGAGATGATGGGATACCACGCCTGACTTTGTCTGACCGTGCTGCCCAAGGGTGATGATTGCATGCAATACCAGACGTTGTCCAATCGTGTGTGTTATCAAAAGGCGATGATTTCTTGCCACGCTTATCGTCGTTCGACCGTGTGTGCTGCCCAAAGATCATGCTGGCATGCCACTCCTAACGTCGTTCGACCGTGTGTGCTATTCAAGGGCGATGATGGCATTCCATGTCCTATGTTGTTCGTCAGTGTGCGTGGTCCAAAGGCGATGATGGCATGGCATGCCTGACGTCGTTCTACCGTGTGTGCTTACAAAGGGCGAGATGGCACGCCACACCCGATGTAGACTAACCATGTGTGCTTCCCTAGGGAAATGATGTCATCTAATGCTCAACGCCGTCTGATAGTGTGTGTTGCAAAAGAAAGATAATGGCATTCCACACCCGATTTTACTCTGTCCTTGTGTGTAAGTCCAAAGGCGATTATGGAATGCCACTTCAACGTCGTACAACCGTGTGTGTTGTGTAAAGGCGATGATGGCATACCATGCCCGACGCCGTCCGACCGTGTATGTTGTCCAAGGTCAATGATGTCATACCAAGTCTGACATCGTTCGACCATTTGTGCTACCCATGGGTGATGATGGCATGTCACCCCCAATGTTGTCCAATAGTGTGTGCACCACAAGGGCAATAATGGAATGCAACGCCCGACGCTATCCGTCTTTGTGTGTTGTCCAAAGGCGATGATGGCATGCCAAGCCGAACATCATTCGACCGTGTATGCTTCCAAGTGCGATGATGGAATCTAACGCTCGATGTAGTTCGACTGTGTGTGCTTCCCAACAGCCATGTGGGCATGCCATGCCCGATATCGTCAAACTGTATGTATAGTCCAAGTGCCATGCAAGCATTCCACACCCAACCTCGTTAGGTCGTATGTGCTAACCAACAACAATGATGGCATGTCACGCCCGACGTAGTCCGACCGTGTGTGCATCCCTAGGGTAATGATCGCATGTCACGCCCAAGGGCGATGATTGCATGGCATGCCTCACGTCGTCCGACCATGTATGTTGTCCATGGGCGATGATCCCACGCCACACCCGACGTCATCCGACCTTGTGTATGTTGTCCAAGGGCAATGATGGCATGTCACGCCCGACATCGTCCGACCGTGTGTTCATTCCAAGGATGATGATGGCATGCCACGCCCGACGTAGTCTAATCGTGTATGATGTCGAAGGGTGATGATGTCATGCCACGCCCGACGTCGTCCGACCATCTGTGTTTTCCAAGGGCAATGATAGCATGTCATGCTTCACATAGTCCGACCATCCATGCTGCCCAAGGACAATAATGGCATGTAAGGCTCGATGTTTTTCGAGCGTGTGTGTTGCCCAAGGGCGATGAATGCATGGCAAGCTCGACATCGTCTGACCTCGTGTATGTTGTCCAAGGGCAATAATGGCATTCAACACCCGATATTGTCCGATCGTCTGTTCATTCCAAGGGCGATAATGGCTTGCCACGCCCGATATAGTCCAATGGTGTATGTTGTCCAAGGGCAAAAATGGCATTGCACGCCAGACGTCCTCCGATTGTGTATGTTGTCTAAGGGCGATGATGGCATGTCATGTACGACGTCCTCCGACCGTGTGTGCTTCAAAAGGGTGATATAGCATGTCGCGCCCGATGTTATATGACCGTGATACCCAAGGGCGATGATGGCATGCCACACCCACACGTAGATCGATCGTGTGTGCTGGCCAAGGGCGATGATGGCATACCACGCCCGACATCGTCTAACCCCGTGTATGCTGTCCATGCGCGATGATTTCTTGCCACAATCGACATTCTCTGACAATGTGTTCATTCCAAGAGAAAAAATAGCATTCCACGCCGGACGTCTTTCGACTGTGTATGTTCTCCAAGGGGGATGATGGCATGACACACCCGACGTTGTTTGAACGTGTGTTCTCCTCATGGGCGATGATGGCATGTCATGCCTGACGTCGTCCGTCCGTTTGTGCTTTACAAGGGTGATGATGGCATGCCACACCTGACGTTGTCCGACCGTTCTGCCCAAGGGTGATGATGGTATGCCACGCTACACACAAAACTATCGTGTGTGCTGTCCAAGGGCGATGATAACTTCCCGCACTCATCGTCGTTCGACCGTGTGTTCTTCCTAAGGATCATGCTGGCATGCCACGCCTAACGTCGTCAAACTATTTGTGCTATTCAAGGTCGATGATGGCGTGCCACGTCCTATGTTGTTTGTTAGTGTGCGTTGTCCGAAGGCGATGATGGCATGCCGTGACCTATGTCGTTCGACCTTGTGTACTTACAAATGGCGAGATGGCACGCCAAACCCAAATGTAGACTAACCGTGTGTTCTTTCCTAGGGAAATTATGTCATCCAACGCTCGACGTCGTCTGATATTGTGAGCTACAGAAGGAAGATAATGGCATTCCACACCCGATGTCACTCCGTCCTTGTGTGCAGTCCAAAGGCAATGATGGCATGCCACTTCAACGTCGTACAAGCGTATGTTCTGTGCAAAGGTGATGATGGCATACCATGCTTGACGCCGTCTGACCGTGTATATTTTCCAAGGGCGATGACATCATACTAAGCCCTACATCGTTCGATCATTTGTGCTACCCATGGGTTATGATCGAATGTCACGCCCGATGTCCTCAAACCGTGTGTGTTGCACAAGGGCGATAATGGCATAAAATGCCCGACGATGTCCGTCCTTGTGTGTTGGTCAAAGGCGATGATTGAATGCCAACCCTGACATCATTCGATCGTGTATGCTTTCCATGTTCAATGATGGCATCTAAAGCTCGATGTCATCCTTGTGTGTGCTGCCCAACGGCCATGTGGGCATGTTAGGCCCAATGTCGTCCAACTGTATGTGCAGTCCAAGTGCCATGCAAGCATGCCACGCTCAACTTCATTTGTTCGTGTGTGCTTACCAACGACAATGATGGCATGTCACGCCCGACGTAGTCCGACTGTGTGCACTACCCTAGGTTAATGATCGCATGTTATGCCCAACGGCGATGATTGCATGGAATGTCTCACGTCGTTCGACCGTGTATGTTGTCCAAGGGAGATGATCGCATGCCACGCCCGACGTTATCCAACCTTTTGTACGCTGTCCAAGGGCAATGATGGAATGTCACTCCCGACATCGTACGACCGTGTGTTTATTCCAAGGGCGATGATGGCATGCCATGCCAGACGTAGTCCAACCGTGTATGTTGTCCAAGGGTGATGATGTCATGCCACGTCTGACGTCGTACGCCCTTTTGTGCTGTCCAAGGGCAATGCTGGCATGTCATGCCTTATGTAGTCCTACAGTGGGTGTTGCCCAAGGCCAGTGATGGCATGTAACGCTCGATGTCGTACGAGCGTGTGTGCTGCCCAAGGGCGATGATTTCATGACACGTGTGACGTCGTCCGACCTTGTATGATCTCCAAGAGAGATGATGGCATACCACGCCCGACATTGTTCAACCGTGTGTTCATCCCAAGGGCAATGAGGGCGTGACACACCTGACGTTGTCTGACCGTGTATGCTGTCCAACGGAAAAATTGGCATTCCATGCCCGACGTCTTTCGACTGTGTATGTTGTCCAAGGGAGATGATGGCATGCCATACCCGAGGTCGTTTGAACGTGTGTTCTTCTCAAGGGTGATGATAGCATGTCATGCCCGATGTCATCCGATCATTTGTGCTTCACAAGGGTGATGATGGCATGCCACAACTGACGTTGTACGACCGTGCTGCTCAAGGGCTATGATGGCATGCCACGCCAGACGTAGTTCGACCGTGTGTGATGTCCAAGGGCAATGGTGGCTTGCCAAGCTCATCGTCGTTCGACCGTGTGTTCTACCCAAGGATCATGCTGGCATGCCACGCCTAACGTCGCCCAACCGTGTGTGCTGTTCAAGGGCGACTGATGTGATTGGCATGCGCCATGTCCTATTTGGTTGTTCGTTTCAAAGTGCGTTGTCAAAGTGATGATTACATGGACATGCTCGGACGTCGGTCGACTGTTTGTTACTTACAAAGGCGAAGATGGCAGCACACCCGATGTAGACTACGTGTGTGTTCCATAGGGAAAATGATGTCATCTAATTGCTCCGCACCGCCCTCAGACAGGTTGTGCTTCAAAAGAAAGATAATGGCATTCCACACCCAGTTTAACTACGGCCTGTGTGCAGTCCAAAGGCGATGATGCATGCCCACTTTCAACGTCGTTACAAACCGTGTGTGTTGTCAAAAGGGCAATGAATGGCATACATGCCCGACGGACTGTTTTCTGAAACTTGTATGTTTCCAAAGGGCAATTGGATGTCATACCAAGTCCCTACCGCGTTCGACATTTGTGCTACCAGGGTGATGATTGGCATGTCCACCCGCGATGGTGTCCAAACCGTGTGTGCTGCACAAGGAAAATAATGGTAATGCAACGCCCGACGCTATCTGTCCTTTTGTGTGTCCAAAGGCGATGATGTCATGCCAAACCTAACATAATTAGGTCGTGTATGCTTTCCAAGTGCGATGATGGCATATAACAGGCTCAAAGTTAGTCCGACTGTGTGTGTGCCCAAACGGCCATGTGGGCATGCCAGGCACGATGTCGTCCAACTGTATGCGTACGTCAAAAGTGACGTGAAGCATTTTCGTGCTCAACCTCGTTAGTTCGTATGGGCTGACCAAACAACAATGATGGCATGTACGCCGACGTTGTAGTACCGACGTGTTGTGCAGCCCCTGAGATAATGATCGCATGTCACGAACAAAGGGCGGATGAGCATGGCATTGGGCCTCACGTTGTCCGACCATGTATGTTGTCCATGAGCGATGATCCACGCCACACATGACGTCATCCGACCTTGTGTATGTTTGTCCAAGGGCAATGATGGCATGTCACGCCCGACATTGTCCTGACCGTGTTTCATTTCAAGGATGATGATGGCATGCCACGCTCGAAGTAGTCTAATAGTTTATGATGTCGAAGGGGTGATGGAGTCATGCCACGCCCGGACGTCATCGACCATCTGTGTGCAAAGGGCAGTGATAAGAATGTCCTGCTTCACATAGTACCGACCATCCATGCTTCCAAGGACAATAAATGCATGTAACGCTCGATGTTTTTTTGAGGCATGTGGTTGTTGCCCAAGGGCGATGGAATCATGGCAAGCTATGACATCGTCCGAAAGTTTATGTTGTTAGAGGGAGGGATAATGTTCCATGTAAGCTCCGACGTCACTGACCTCGTGTGTGTATGTTGTCCAAGGGGCGTGATAGCATGTCAGCCCGAGTCCATCCGATCGTTGTTGTGCTCGCAAGGGTGATGATGGCATGCCACCAACTGACGTTGTACGACCGTGCGCTCAAGGAACTATTATGGCAGCCACGCCAGACGTAGTCGACCGTGTGTGATGTCAAGTCAATGGTGTGTGGCTTGCCAAGTCATCGTCGTATCGACCATGTGTTTGCCCAATCATCATTGCTGTCATGCCACTCCTAACGTCGGCCCAACCGTGTGTGTCTGTTCAAGGGCGAGATGGATTGACCATTGTCCTATGTTGTTCGTTAGAGGGCGTGTCCAAAAGGTTGATGATTAATGACATGGCTGAGTCGTTCGATTGTGGTGTACTTAACAAAGGCGATGGATGGCACGCCACCACTCCGATGTAGGACATCCGTGTGTGGCTTCCATAGGGAGGAAATGAGGTCATCTAATGCTCAACCCCTTCGGACAGGGTGTGCTGCAAAAGAAAGACCAATGGCAATTCCACACCCGATGTTACTCCGTCCTTGTGTGCCGTCCAAAGCGATGATGGCCTTTGCACTTCACGTCGTTACAACCGTGTGTGTTGTCCAAAAGGCAATGATGGCATTACCATGCCCGACGCCTTTGTCCGAACCTTGTATGTTGTCCAAGGGCAATGATGATGTTCATTGACCAAGTCCTACATCGTTCGACCAGTGGTGCTACCCCTGGGTGAGTTGGCATGTCCCACCCTCGATGTTGTCCAACGTGTGTGCTTGCACAAGGGATATCATGGATGCAACGGCCCGACTCGTATCTGTCCTTGTTGGTCCAAAGGCGATGATGTCATGCCAAACCTAACATCATTCGGTCGTGTATGCTTCCCAAGTGCGATGATGGCATCTAACGCTCGATGTAGTCCGACTGTGTGCTGCCCAACGGCCATGTGGGCATGCCATGCCCAATGTCATCCAACTGTATGTGTAGTCCAAGTGCCATGCAAGCAATTTCACGCTCAACCTCGCTAGTTCGTATGTGCTGACCAACAACAATGATGGCATGTCACGCCCGACGTAGTCCGACCGTGCGTGCAGCCCTAGAGTAATGATCGCATGTCACGCCAAGGGGCGATGATGCATGGCAGCCTCACGTCGTCCGACCAGGCTATGTTGTCCATGGTGAGGATCCCACGCCACACATGGACTTTCATCACGGACCTTGTGATGCTGTCCAAGGGCAAATGGCATGTTTACGCCCGACATTGTCGACCGGTGTTCCTTCCACGGACGGGATGATGGCATTTGCCACTCTCGAGTAGTCTAATAGTGTATGATGTCGAGAGTGATGATGTCTATGCCACGCCCGGACATCGTCTCCGACCATCTGTTATGTCAAAGGGCAGTGATAGCATGTCGCATGTTCAAATAGTCCGACCATCCATGCTTCCAAGGCCAATAAATGGCCATCGTAACGCTCGATGTTTTTTGAGCGTGGTGTTGGCCCAACAAAGGGGATGAATGCATGCAAGCTGACATCGTATGAAAGTTTATGTTGTTAGAGGGCGATCATGTATGTCAAGCTCGGACGTATATGACCTCGTGTATGTTGTCCAAGGGCGATAATGAATATTCCACACCCGACATTGTACCGATCGTGTGTTCATCCAAGGGCGATAAGGCTTTGCCACACCCGATTATAGTCCAACGCGTTATGTTGTCCAGAGGGAAAAAATGGCCCTAGCACGTCAGGGACATCGTTTGATTGTGTTGTTGTCTAAGGGCGATATGGCCTGTCATGTACGACGTCCTCCGATCGTGGTGTGCTTAAAAAAAGGGTGATGATGGCATGTTCGCGCCCGATGTTGTTATGACCGTGCTATCCAAGGGCAATTGATTGGCATTGCACGGCCCACACGTAGATCGATAGTGTGCTGGTCCAAGGGCGATGATGGCTTGCCATGCTCGTCATCGTTCAACCGTTGGTGCATGCTCAAAGACCATTCTAGCATGCAGGCCTAACGTCATTCGGACAGTTGTGTTGGTTTTTCAAGGGAAGATGATGGCATTGCCACGTCTTATAACGTTTGTCATTGTGTGTTGTCAAAAGGCGATGATGGAATGCCATGCCAGACTTAGTCCGACCGTGTGTGGCGACCAAAGGCGCTGATGGCATGTCACGCCCGATTGTAGACCAAACCATGTGTGCTTCCAAAGGTCAATGATGTCATCTAACAATCGCGTCGTCTGATAATGTGGTGCTGCCTACCAGAGGTGATAATAGCATTCCAAGCCCGAGTCACTCAGTCCATGTGTGTAGTCCAAAGGCGAATATGGCATGCCACGTTTCAATGTCGTACAAACCGTGTGTGGCTTCCAATGTATGATGCCATTCCATGCCCGACGTCGTTCCAAAAACTAGTGTGTTTACCAAGGGCCATTGCAGGCAGCCACACCCGACATCGTCCCAACTGTGGCATGCTGTCCCAAGGGCAATGAGCCAGACCATGCCGACGTGTCTTATAGTATATTTTTCTTAAGGGGCAACAATGAGGGAATTTCATACCTATTTTTCGTTCCATCATGTTATTTCCAAATGCGTGATGACATAGAAACACTTTCCCAACGTCTTCGACGTGTGTGTGCACAAGGGAGATGATTGGCAAACCACGCACGACGTCATCCGTCTGTGTGTGCATCCAATAGACGTGATGGCATGCCAAATAGGGACATTGTTTGATCGTGTTTGCTATCAAGGCCTTACGCATGCCACGCCTAAACTTGTCTAATCGTTTGTGCTAACCAAGAGTGTTGTTAAATGACATTACCGACGTCGTTCGTTAGTTATTGGGTCGATGTGTTCCAAAGGGCGTTGTATGGCATGCAATGCCAACAGGTTCCGACTGTGTGTTTTGTTCAGGGAGATTTGATGTCCATGCCATTTGCCCGATCATGGGTGTGGCCTAAGGAAATTGTTGTTAGCCACGAGCCCCGATGTTGTCCCCAAACAGCATGTTGGTGGTCCAAGGGAGATGGATAGCATTTCAAGTCCAATGTAGTCTTATCGTATGTGTGTCCAAGGGCAATGAGGGCATCAAGTTCGACATCGTCTGACGTGTGCTGCCCAAGGGCCATGCGTGCATGCCAGGACACGAATATTCCTACGGTATGTCTGTCCAAGGGAGATGATAATATGCCACAAACCGGACGTCGTACAACAATGCTATGTTCTGTCCGTTGTCATCGTGCCGTGTATGCTTCCAAGTGCGATGATGGCATCTCACGCTCGATGTAGTCGACTGTGTTGGATTCCAAACGCAATGGGGGCAATGGGCCGATGGGGGGGGGGCCCCCGATGTCGTTCAAAGGTATGTGTAGTCCAAGTTGCCATGCAAGCATTCAGCCCCCTCAACCTCGTAGTTCGTATGTGCTGAACAACAACAATGCTGACATGTCCAACCCGACGTAGTCCGATCGTGTGGCAGCCCTAGAGAATGATTCGCATGTCCACGCCCAAGGGCGATTGATTGCATGGCATGCTCACGTCGTCCGACCATGTATGTTGTACATGGGTGAGGATCCGACGCAACACCCGAGTCATTCGACCTTGTGTTATGCTGCTCCAAGGAAATGAGGCATGTCACACCCGACATCGTCCGACCGAGTGTTAATTACAAGGACGATGATGGCATGCCACGCCCGACGTATAGTCTAACATGATATGATGTCGAAAGGGTGATGATGTCATGCCAGGCCCGGACGTGTACGGAACCATCTGGATGTACAGGGCAATGATATAGCATGTCATGCTCCCACATAGTCCGACCATCATGCTGCCCACGGCCAAAACATGCAGTAACACTCGATGTTTTTCGAGCGTTTGTGGTTGCCCAAGGGAGACTTGAATGCATGGCAAGCTTGAAGTCGTCCGAAAGTTTATGTTTTTAGAGGGCGATAATTTCTTTGTCAAGCTCGACGTCGTTCTGACCTCGTGTATGTTGTCCAAGGGCGATAATGGCATTCCACACACGAACATTGTCGACGGGTGGTGTTCATTAAAGGCGATAAATGGCTTGCCACGGGCCCGAAATGTACAATCGTGTATGTTGTCCAAGGGGAAAAAATGACACTGCACGCAGACATCGTCGATTGGTATGTTGTCTAAGGGCGATGATGGCATGTCATGTAACGACATCCTTGACATGTATCCTTCAAAAGGGTGATTGATGATGGCATGTCGAGCCCGATATGTAGGGACCGTGTACCCAAGGGCGATGATGGCATGCCATGCCCACACGTTAGATCGATCGTGTGTGCGCCCAAGGGCGATGATGGCCTTGCCATGCTCGTTCGTCGTTCAACCATTTGTACTGCCCCAAAAGACATTCTAGCATGACACGCCTAACATCATTCGAACAGTGTGTGCTGTTCAATGACGGTGATGGCATGCCACGTCTTTATTCGTTTGCATTGTG
Organism: Solanum habrochaites; assembly: GCA_027704765.1. Classification (NCBI taxonomy): domain Eukaryota; kingdom Viridiplantae; phylum Streptophyta; class Magnoliopsida; order Solanales; family Solanaceae; genus Solanum; species Solanum habrochaites. Next base: position 80,519 of record JAKWJA010000904.1, read on the forward strand.
TGTTGTCCAAAGGCATTGTGCATGCCACGGCCCGTCTTAGTCCGTCGGGTATGTTGACCACAGCGAGATGCATGTCGACGCCCGTGTAGACCAACCATGTGGGCTTCCAAAGGCCAATGATGTCATCTAACAATCGACGTCGTTTGATAATATGTGCTGCAGAAGGGTAATAATAGCATTCAAAGCCCGATGTCACTCCGTCCATGTGTGCAGTCCAAAGGCGATTATGGCATGCCACGTCAATGTCGTACAACCGTGTGTGCTTTCCAAAGGTGATGATACCATTCCATGCCCGAAATCGTCCAACTGGTGTGTTTCCCAAGGGCCATGCAGGCATGCCACACCCGGCATCGTGCAACTATGCATGCTGTCCAAGGGCAATGATTCCATGCCATGCACTACTTTGTCCTTTCATATATATTTTCTAAGTGCAATGATGGAATGTCATACCTTATTTTGTCCATCCATGTATACTTTCCTAATGCGATGATGACATATAACTTCCAACGTCGTCCAACCGTGTGTTGTGCACAAGGGAGATGATGGCAAACCACGCCCGACGTCATCCGTCTGTGTGTGCAGTCCAATGACAATGATGGAATGCCAAATAGACATTGTTTGATATTGTTTGCTATCCAAAGGCTTTACTGGCATGCCACGCCTGACTTAGTCTTATCGTTTGTGCTAACCAAGAGTGTTGTTAACATGTCATTCCCGACGTGGTTCATTAGTGTGTGTATTCAAATGGCATGTATGGTATGCAATGCCTAACATCGTCTGACTGTGTGTTTTGTTCAAGGGAGATGATTTCATGCCACGCCGATTCATGGGGTTGTTGTGTTGCTAACCTAAGAAAATGTTTGTATGCCACGTCCGATGTGGTCCAACGGCATTGTGTGGTCCCAAGGAGATGATAGATTTAACGTCCAATTTATTCCGATCGTTGTGTTGTCGAAGGCAATGATGGGGCCCAGTTTGACATCGTCTGACTGTGTGCTGCCCAAGGGCCATGCGTTCATGCCAGACACGACATATTCCTACGGTATGTTCTGTCCAAGGGCGATGATAATATGCCACAACCGACGTCGTCCAACCGTGTATGTTGCCCAAGGGCGATTATTCTATGCCACGCCCGATGTTGTTCGTTTGTGTGCGCTGTCCAAGGGCGATGATTGCATGTTACAAGCGACGTAGTCCAACCGTGTCTATTTTCCAAGGGTGAAGATTGCATGCCATGTTTGATGCCGTTCGAGAATGCATGCTATCAAAGGGCGATAATATCATGTCACGCCCAACGTCGTTTGACCATTTTAGCTGCCCAAAGGCAATGATGTCATGTCACGCCCGGCGTCGTCCGATCGTGTGTGCTGCACAAGTGCGATGATGGCATGTAACGCCTGATGTCGTCCTAATGTGTGTGTTGTCCAAGGGCCATGTGGGCCATTGCCATTACCAGATGTCGTCCAACTATAGGTTGTAGTCCAAGGACCATGCAAGCTGCCACGCTCGATGCGTTTATAGTTCATGTGTACTGGACCATGGGCTCGATAATAACATGCAACACCGGCGGCGTATGACAAGTTTGTGCTGTGCCAACGACAATGAGGGCATGTCACGCCGGACATAGTTTTTCCGGATCGGTGTGCTTTCCTGAGGGGGTAATGATTGGAAATGAACGCTCGACATCATTATTACCATGTGTGTTGACCAAAGGCCGATTGATGGCATGAATGCCTGACGTCGTTGACCGTGTTATGTTGTCCAAGGGGGCAATGATAGCAGGACACGCCCCGACGTGTCTGACCCGGGGTGTTTTCTGTCTAAGGGCGATGTTGGCATTTGCCAGCTAGAATTTACGACGCTTGCGTGATTAATTCCAAAGGCGGATGATGGCATGTAAGCCTGTCGTTTAGTTGACCTTGTATGTTTTCCAAGGGCGAAAAATGTCATGCCCGCTTGACATCGTAGGGACTGTGTATTTGTCCAAGGTTGATGATGGCATGCAACGCAGACGAGGGACGATCGGTGTGTGCTGCACAAGGACGATCTGGCATAAACGCCAAATGTCCTTCTACCGTGTGTACTGTAGAGAAGGGTGAAGATGGCAGCAGGTCCAATGTTGTTTCGTCATTGGTTGTGTCAATTGGCGATGATGGGCATGCCATGCCTGATGTAGCAAATGTGTGTGCTTCCCAAGGCAATCATTGTCATCTAATGCTCGACCACATTATGACAGTGTTGTGCCGCACACAGGTGATAATGTTATGCCACGCCCGATATCACTCCGTCCTTTTGTGAAGTCCAAAGACGATGATATCATTCACGTCAATGTCGTACAAACGTGTGTGCTGTCTAAAGGCGGAGGATGACATGCCCTGCCCAACGTCGTCCGAATGCGTGTGTTTACAAGATCAATGTGGGAATACCACGGCCGAAGTCGTCCTATCGTGTAAATTTACAATGGAAATGATATTTGTTAATGCCCGACGTCGTCCATTCATGGATTGATTCCAATGGCGATTGATGGTATATAAAAGCACGAAGTTTGTCGAAACATGTGAGCTGCACCAATGGCAATGATGGCAGCCAGGATTGACATCATCGGTAGCTGTGTGTTGAAGTTTCTAATAGCATGATGGCATACACATCAAAATATTGACAATGGTGTTATACAAAGGCCATACGGGCAGCCACGCTGACTCGTTGACGGTGTGCTGACCAAGGGAGAGATAGGATGGTCATGCACGCCCGATGTAAGACCAACAGTGGTTGTGTGCTTCCGTAAGGGAAATAATGTCAATTCTAATGCCTGACGTCATTGACAGTGTGTGCTGGCACAGGGGCGATAATGCATGCCACAACCCGATATCACGCCATCCTTGTGTTGCATTCAAAAGGCAATGTTTGCATGCCACATAAAGTCGTACAATGGTCTATCAAAGGTGATGATGGCATGACCTGCAAAATGTCGTCTGACTAGGTGTTTTTCCAAGGGCCATGAGCAAAAACAACGCTCGACCTCGTCCGACTGGCATTCTTTCCCAGGGTTATGATGAATGCCACGGCCGATGTCGTCCTACCATGTATATTTTCCAAGAGGAAATGATGATGAAGCCTAACGTTGTTTGTACGTGTATTCTTTCCAAGGGAGATGATGGCATCAAGACTAAACAAATCGTACTCTGACCGAGTGTGCTACAAAGGGAGATGTTGTTCATAATCACGCCCGACGTCATCCGTCGGTGTGTGCAGTCCAATGACGATGATGGAATGCCAAATAAGACATTGTTGATTAGTGTTTGATATCAAAGGCCTTTACGGGCCATGCAGCCTGACTTTAGTCTTAATCGTTGGTGCTAAACCAAGAGTGTTGTAACATGCCATTCCCAACGTCGTTGTTCGTTGTTTGTATTCAAAGGTGGTGTTGCATGCAATGCCTAACATCGTCCGACTGTGTATTTTGTTCAAGGGAGATGATGTCATGCCACGCCCGATCATGGGTGTTGCCTAAGGAAAATGTTGTTATGCCACGTCTGGTGTTGTCCAACCACATGTGTGGTCCAAGGGAGATGATAGCATTTCACGTCCAATGTAGTCTTATCGTATGTGTTGTCCAAGGGCAATGATGGCATGCCATGTTCGACATCGTCTGACTGTGTGCTGCCCAAGGGCCATGCGTGCATGCCAAACACGACATTTTCCTACGGTATGTACTGCTCAAGGGCGATGATAATATGACACAACCGACGTCTTCCAACCGTGTATGTTGCCCAAGGGCGATTATTCGATGCCACGCCCGATGTTGTTCGTTTGTGTGCACAGTCCAAGGGCGATGATTGCATGTTACACGCGACATAGTCCAACCGTGTCTGTTGTCCATGGGCGAAGATTGCATGCCATATTTGATGTCGTCCGAGAATGCATGCTATCCAAGGGCGATAATGTCATGTCACGCCCAACGTCGTTTGACACTTAGCTCGCCCAAGGCCAATGAGTCATGTCCGCCCGACGTCGTCCGACCGTGGTGCTACAAAAGTGCGATGATGGCATGTAACGCATGTGATGTCGTCTGAATGTTGTGTTGTTGGCCCAAGGGCCATGTGGGCATGCCATACCAGATTGTCGTTCCAACTATATGTGTAGTACAAGGCCCAGCCAGCATGCCACGCCGGACGTCGTTATTCGTGTGTGATGACCAGGGGCGATAATAAACAGAAAATCGCGCCCATCGTATGACATGTGTTCTGTGTGCAAACAACAAATGATGGCATGTCCCGACTGGAAATAGTCCGATCGTGTGTGCGTCCCTAGGGTAATTGAGGGATGTAACGCTCGACGTTATCTTATCCATGTGTGTTGACCAAGGCCGATGAGGCATGGAATGCCTGAAGTCGTCGACCGTGTATGTTGTCCAAGGAGATGTGATAGCAGGCACGGGCCCGAAGTAGTCTGACACTGGTGTATTCGGTCTTAAGGGCGATGATGGGGATGCCACGCCAGAACATTTTCCGAACTGCGTGTTAATTCAAGGGCGATGATTGGCATGTTCAAGACTGCGTAGCCGACCTTGTAGTTTTCCAGGGAGAAAAATGTCATTTCCACGACTGGACGCGTACGACTATGTATTTTTCCAAGGTGAGGATTGCATGCTACGCACGAAGTAGTCCGATCGTGTGTGCTACACAAGGACGATCATGGCATACCACGCCAAATGTCCTTATACCGTGGTACTGTTAGAAGGGTGTGAGATGTCATGCCATGTCCAATGTTGTCGTCATTGTGAGTGGTTGCCAAAATGGAGATGATGGCATGCCATGTCTGGACGTCGTCTACTGTGTCTGCTGAAAACCAACGGCGAGATGGATGCAACGCCCGATGTAGACCAAAATTATGTTGTGTTCCCAAGGACAATCAGTCATCTAATGATCGTCGATCCCATTTGACAAGTGTGTGCCACACAAGGTTGGTAATTGGCATGCCCGCCCGATATCACTACCGTCTTTTTGTGCAGTCAAAGACGATAGCGAGGGAGCGCGCGACATGGAGAGCCGCGAAGGAGTACGGAGAGAAAGGGGGAGAGCGCGAGGGGAAGCACTCAATGTCGTACCAACTAGGAAGGGCTAGTGCGCCTAATGAGCGTAAAAAGAAACGGGAAGACCGCGAGAATGGTTAACGATATGAGCAATGCGCCGCGAACGCAGAGGAAAGGAGATAGTGGTGTTGCACACACACTCCGAGAACCCCAAGTAGGCACCGGCATAACAGAAGAAATTCGAAGAGAAAGGATAGAAGCAAGACCCTAAAAGGGGCAACGGAGAAGTCGTCAAAGAAGGGCGAAGAAACGGAAGAAGGAATAAACATCGTCCATTCGTGTATGATTTTCCAACGGCGATGATGGTATTAAAGTTGAAAAGTGTCCGAACATGTGAGCTGCCAAAGGGCAATGATGCATTGCCAGGGATTGACATACGGTCTGTGTGTGCAAGTCTAATGGACGATGATGGCATGCCACAATCGACATCGTTTGACAATGTTTGTTATACAAATGCCATACAGGCATGCCACGCGTGACGTCGTTCGACCGTGTGTGCTGACCAAAGGAGAGATTTCATGCCACGCTCGATGTAGACCAACAGTGTGTGCTTCCTAAGGGAAATGATGTCATCTAACGCCTAACGTCATCTGACAGTGTGTGCTGCACCTTGTGTGCATTCCAAAGGCAATGTTTGCATGCCACGTCAACGTCGTACAACCGTGTGCTATTCAAAGGTGATGATGGCATGACATGCAAAATGTCGTCTGACTAGTTTTTTTTCCAATGGCCATGCGCAAAAACCACGCTCGACATCGTCCGATTGTGCGTGCTTTCCAAGGGTTATAATGGCATGCCACGACCGATGTCGTCCTACCGTCTATATTTTCCAAGGGAAATGATGGCATGTAATGCCTAATGTTGTTTATCCGTGTATTCTTTCCAAGGGAGATGATGGCATCTAAGACTAACTCCGTCTAACCGAGTGTGCTACACAAGGGCGATGATGTCATACCACGCCCGACGTCATCCGTCCGTGTGTTCATTCAAAGGCGATGCTTGCATGCCACGTCAACGTCATATTAACGTGTTTTTTATCCAAAGGGCATAAGAGCATGCCACACCCGACTTGGTCCGACTGTGTGTGTTGATTAAGTTCGATAATTGCATGCCACGCCCGACGTTGTCCGGTCGCGTGTGCTACCAAAGGGATATTTTGGCATGCCACGCCCGAAGTAGTCTAGTCGTGTGTGCTGTCCAAGGAAATGATGGAATGCCATATTCGACTTCGTCTGACCATGTTCTACCCGAGGGCAATGAGGCCATACCACACTCGACATAGTCCGACGGTATGTTCTTTCCAAAGGCAATGACAAAATGCCACGCCCGACGTCTTCTGACCTTGTATGTTGTACAAGTGCAATGATGTGATGCAACGCCCGATGTCTTCAAACTGTGTGTTGTCCAAGGGCTATGATGGCATGCCACGCTAGATGAAGTCCGACCGTGTTTGTTGTCCAAGAGAGAAGATAGCATGCCACGCTTGACGTCATCCGACCGTATATGCTGTCCAAGGGCGATGATGTCATGCAACCCCCAACTTCATCTGACCATTTGTGCTTCCTAAGGGCGATGATGGCATGTCACGCTTTACATTGTCCGATCGTGTGTGCTGCACAAGGGCGATAATGTCATGCAACGCCCAACGTCATCCGACCGTGTTTGCATCTCAAGGGCCATGCGAGCATGCCACACTTTACGTGGTCCGATTATGTGTACTGTCCAAAGGCAATGATAACATGCCACGCCCAATGTCATTAGATCATGTATGCTTTCCAAGGTCGATGATAACATACAAGGCCCGATGTAGGGCGACCGTGTATGATATCCAAGGGCAATGATGGCATTTAATGCCCGACATCATCCAACCGTGTGTGCTGCCCAAGGTCGATAATAACATGTCACGCCCGATGTCATCCTACCATATGTGTAGTCTAAGGGCGATGATGGCATGTCATGTTCAATGTCATCCGACCGCGTGTGCTGCCCGATGGTGATGATGGCATGCCATGACCGACATCATCCGACCATATTTTATACTCAAGGGCCATGTGGCGTTGTCACGCCCTACGTGGTCGGATCGTGTGTTCCGTCCAAGGGCGATGATAACCTGCCACGCTCGATGTCGTTTTACCATTTGTGCTGCCCAAGGGCAATAATTGCATGTCACGCGCAATGTTGTCCAACCGTGTATGCTGCACAAGGGCGATAAGTGTATGCAACGCCTGATATCAACCGACTGTGTGTGTTCTAACGGCCATGCAAGAATACCACGCCCTACGTGGTCCAATAGTGTGTGTTGTCCTAGGGTGATGATAACATGCAACGCCCAACATCGTCCGATCGTGTATGCTTTCCTAGTGTGATGATGGCATTCCACGCCCGATGTCGTTCCACCGTGTGTGCTGCCCATGGGCGATTATGGCATGCCAAGCTCGACGTATTCCGACCGTGTATTTTGTCCAAGGGCGATGATGGCATGCCACACCCAATGTCGTTTGAACGTGTTTGCTGCTCAAGGGCGACGATGGCATGGCATGCCCGAAGTTGTTCGACCGCTTGTGATTCACAAGGGTGATGATGGGATGCCACGCCTGAGTTTGTCCGACTGTGCTGCCCAAAGGCGATGATGGCATTCCATGCCAGAGGTAGTCCGTTCGTGTGTGCTATTAAAGGGCGATGATTGCTTGCCACACTCATCGTCGTTCGATCGTGTGTGCTGCCCATAGATCATTCTGGCATGCCAAGCCTAATGTCATCTTACCGTGTGTGATATTCAAGGGCGATGATGGCAGGCAACATCCGATGTTGTTTGTTAGTGTGCATTGTCCAAAGGCGATGATGGCATGCCATGCCCGACGTCGTTCGACCGTGTGTACTTACCAAGGACAAGATTGAATGTCGCGCCCGATATAGACTAACCATGTGTGCTTCCCTAGTGAAATGATGTCATCTAACACTCCATATCGTCTGACAGTGTGTGCTGCAGAAGTAAGATAATGGCATTCCACGCCCGATGTCACCACGTCCTTGTGTGCTGTCCAAAGGCGATGATTGCATGCCATGCCCGACGCCATCTGACCGTGTATGTTGTCCAATGGCAATGATGTCATACCACTCTTGACATCATTCAACCATTGGTGCTGCCCAAGGGTGATAATGGCATGTCAAACTCATCGTAGTCCGACCGTGTGTGATGCACAAGGGCGATAATGTCATGCAATGCCCAACGTTGTCCGTCATTGTGTGTTGTCCAAAGGCGATGATGGCATGCCAATCCTTACATCATCTGACCGTGTATGTTTCCCAAGTGCATTGATGGCATATAACGCCCGATGTCGTCTGACTGTGCATGCTGCCAAGGTCCATGTGGGTATTCCACACCCGATATCGTCCAACCGTATGTGCAGTCCAAGGTCCATGCTGGCATGCCATGCTCGACGTCGTTCATCCGTGTGTGCTGACCAAGGGAGATGATAACATGTCACGCCCGATGTCATATTACCTTCTGTGCTGTCTCAAGGCAATGATGGCATGTCACGCCCGACGAAGTCCAACAAAGTGTGTTGTCCAAGGCCAATGATAGCATGTAACATTTGACGTTGTCTGAGCATGTGTGTTTTGCAAGGGCGGTGAAATCATGGCACTCTTAACGTCGTCTGAAAATGTATGCTATCTGAGGACGATGATGGCATGCCCCGCCCAATGTTGTCTGACCCCATCTATGCTTTCCAAGGGCGATAATGGAATGACACGCCGACATTGTCCAACTGTGTGTTCATTACAAGGGCGATGATGGCATGCCACGCCCGATGTATTCCAACCGTGTATGCTGTCAAAGGGTAAAAATGGCATTTCACGCCTAACATCGTCTAACTATGTATGTTCTCAAGGGCGATGATGGCATGCCACACCCGACATCGTTTGAACGTGTGCGATGGTCAAAGGCGATGATGGTATGTCATGTATGACGTCCTTTGGCTGTGTGTGCTTCACAAGGGTGATGATGTCTTGCCACGCTCATCGTCGTTCAACCGTGTGTGCTGCCCAAGGATCATGCGGGCATGCCATGCGTACCGTAGTCTGACCATGTGTGCTGTTCAAGGGAAATGATAGCATGCCACGTCCGACGTTGTTTGTCAGTGTGCGTTGTCTAAAGGCGATGATGGCATGCCATGACCGACGTCGTTCGACCGTGTCTACTTACCAAAGGCGAGATGGCATGCCACGCCCGATGTAGATTAATCGTGTGTGCTTCCCTAGGGAAATGATGTCATCTAACGCTCGACATCGTCTGAGAGTGTGTGATACAGAAGGAAGATAATTGCATTCCACGCCCGATGTCACCACGTCCTAGTGTGTGTCCAAAGGCGATGATGGCATGCCACTTCAAGTTCGTATAGTTGTGTGTGCTGTACAAAGGCGATGATGGCATGCCATACCTGATGTTATCTGACCGTGTATGTTGTCCAATGGCAATGATGTCATACCACGCCCAACAGCATTCAACCGTTGGTGTTGCCCAAGGGTAATGATGGCATGTCAAGCTCGACGTCGTCCGACCGTGTGTGATGCACAATGGTATTAATGGCATGCAACGCCCGAGGTTGTCCGTCCTTGTGTGTTGTCCAAAGGAGATTCTGACATGCCAATCCTGACATCATCCGACCGTGTATGTTTCTCAAATGCGATGATAGCATGTAACGCTCAACGTCGTCCGACCGTGTGTGTTGCCCAAGGGCGATGATTGCATATCACGAGTGATGTCGTCCGACCGTGTTTGCTATCCAAGGGCGATGATGGCATACCACGCCTGACATCTTATGACCCTGTGTATGTTTTCTAAAGGTGATGAAGGCATGCCACAACCAACATCATCGGACCGTGTGTTCATTCCAAGGGCGATGAACGCTTGCCACGCCTGACGTAGTTCGATCGTGTATGCTGTCTAGCGGAAAAAATGGCATTCCACGCCTAACGTCTTCCAACCGTGTATGTTGTCCAAGGGCGATGACGGCATTCCACACCCGATGTTACTCCGTCCTTGTGTGCAGTCCAAAGGCGATTATTGGCAGCCCTTTCAACGTCGTACACGGTGGTGTATTGTATAAAGTGCCATGAATGCTGGACTTGACGCCTCCCCCTAAAGTGTATGTGTCATAGGGCATCATGTCATTCCAAGCTCGACGTCGTCTGACCCCGTGTAAATAAACAAAAAGATGAAACAGACTATCAAAGCTACGTTAAAATAACGAGAGCTAGCAACCAGACCGAAACGCGAGCGGATAAGAGAGGTGACGGTTGATGGCTTATGAACAAAGCTCCCGAGAGGGCAGCGGGTAGTAGTAGTAGCGGCCAGCTAAGGACTTTAAGACGGATGAAAACGGTGCCAGCGTCATAGGAGGGGGAGAAGACGCGCACGAAGCGGAAGCCCCGCGTGGAGGGGTGAGGTGCAGGCAGAGCGCTGCCTATGCGTGGCCCGGGGGGTAATCGTGTGTGATCGTGTATTGAAGTCGGCTTGAAGAGAATAGTAAGGAAGACGCCCGCACGTGATCCCGAGGAGCAAACGGGGCGCTGTCCGGCCGAGCCGAAAATGCAGAGGGGTATGGTCGAGGGCGAACGATCGGAGAGCAGTTCAGGTTGGCTGGGGTGTTAATGTTAGGGAAAAGCTAAAAAAGCTGAGGCAAGGGTGCGGCGTCGAACAGGTAAACTTGAGAACTGGGCAAAAAGCTCCGCGAACCGTGGACACAACACACGGAAGGACCTTGAAAGGAGTAGTAGAACAAGGTTTGTTGTCCAGGTGGGATAATGGCATTTCCACCCCACCCACAAATCCAATCCCAAGTCCCTTCCACCAACAATCCAATGTCCATTCCATTCCCACAAAACCACAGCCCCACAACCTCCACCCACAGCCCCACGCCCCACCCGCTTGCACCCCCCACAAACAGCCCCCCCTGCCGCAACCCGCTCTTGTTGGTTTCCGACCGTTTTTGGTTCATTGCCAAGTTGCGATAAGGCTTGCCACCCCATATAGTCCAATCGTGTATGTTGTCTAAGGGAAAAAATGGCATTGCACTCCAAAAGACGTCATTTGATTGTGTAGGTTGTCTAGGGAATGAGGGAATTCCAACACCGGCATCGTTTCGAAAGATGCTCTTTCTCAAGGGCGGATTGATGGCATGTCATGTAACACGTCCCCCGACCGTGTGGGTCTTCAAAAGGGGTTATATGCATGTCCGGCCGATGTTTGTATAATTGTGCTACCAAGGCGATGATGGCATGCCACCCCCAGGTAGATCGTCGTTGTGTGCTGTCAAGGGTGATGATGGCTTGCCCATTCTCGTCGTCCGTCAAGCCGTTGTTGCTGCCCAAAGACCATTCTTCTAGCATACCACGCCGTAACGTCTTCGACAGTGTGTGCTGTTCAAGAAAGATGATCATGCCAACGTCTGATCGTTCGTCATTGTGTGTTGTCACCAAGCGATATGGCATGCCAACGCCTGACTTAGTCCGACCTGTGTGCTGACCAAAGGCGAGATGGCATGTCACGCCCGATGTAGACCAACCATGTGATGGCTTCCAAAGGCTAATGATGTCATCTAACAATCGACGTTGTCTGAAGGTGTGCTGCACAAAGACGATAATAGCAATTTCAAGAGATCAAGCCCGATGTCACTGCCGTCCATGTGGTGCAAGTCCAAAGGCAATTATTACACCCACATCAATGTCGTACAACCGGGGTGTTTTCCAGTGATTGATGCATTCCAATGCCCGATCGTCGTCGAACTAGTGGTGTTTTCCAAGGCCATGGGCAGCATGCCACACCCGACATCATCCAACTTGCATGCTTTCGATGGCAATGATGCCATTGACATGCTCGACGTTGTCCTTTCTTGTAATATTTTCTATTCTAAAAAAGGGGGCCATAATTATGGAATGGTCGCCTTAGTTCGTCCTCCAGATAACTTTCCAAATGCGTGATACCCTATAACAACATCGTCCAAACTTTGTGTTGTTCACAAAGGCGATGATGGCAACCACGCCCGACGTCATCCATTTTATTTGTGCAGTCCATGACGATGATTGCATTCCAAATAGACATTGTTTGATATGTTTGCTATCCACAGCCCTACTGGCATGCCACGGCCTGACTTAGTCTTATCGTTTGTGCTAACCAAGAGTGTTGTTAACGTACCATTCCCGACTTCTTCCGTTTGTGTGTGTATTCAAAGGGCGTGTATGGCATGCAAAGCCTAACATCATCCGACTGTGTATTTTGTCCAAGGGCGATGATGTCATGCCACGCCCGATCGTGGGTGTTGCCTAAGGAAAATGTTGTTATGCCACATCCTATGTTTTCCAACCGCATGTGTGGTCCAAGGGAGATGATAGCATTTCACGTCCAATGTAGTCTTATCGTATGTGTTGTCCAACGGAAATGATGGCATGCCATGTTCGACATCGTCGAACCGTGTGCTGCTCAAGGGCCATGAGTGCATGCCAGACACGACATATTCCTACGGTATGATCTGTCCAAGGGCGATGATAATATGCCACAACCGACGTCGTCCAATCGTGTCTGTTTCCCAAGGGCGATGATTCAATCCCACGCCCGATGTTGTTCCTTTGTGTGCGTTGTTCCATGGGCCTGTGATCTGCCTGCTACACACGCGATGTCCATACGTGTCCTGTTGTCCACGTCGAAGATTTCATCCACTGTTTGATGCCGTCCGCGGAATGTGCTATCCAGGGCGATAATGTGATCTCACACCCAACGTCATTTGGATACCATTTACTACCGCAAATGTAGCAATGATGTCATTCCACCCCGACGTCGTCCACCGTGTGGGCTGCACAAGTGCGATTGATGGCATGTCAACTCCTGATGTCGTCCGAATGTGGTGTTTCCCAAGGGCCATGTGGGCATGCCCCACCAATGTAGCCGAATTAATATGTGTAGTCCAAGATCCATCCAGCATGCAACCTCGACGTCGTTTATTATCGTTGTGTGCGTCCGCAAGGCGATAATAACATTTAACTCGCGCCATCGTATGACAGTTTGTGTTGTCCAACGACAATGATGGAATGTCACGCCTTACATAGTTCGATCGTGTGTGCTTCTCTAGGGTAATGATGGAATGTAATGCTCGACGTCATCTAACCATGTGTGCTGACCAAGGTCGATGATGGGATGGAATGCCTGACGTCGTCCGACCGTGTATGTTGTCCAAGGGCGATGATAGCATACCACGCCCGACGTCGTCCGACCCGGGGTGTATTCTTTCTAAGGGCGATGATCGCATGCCACACCAGACATTTTCCGACCGCGTGTTAGTTTCAAGGGCGATGATGTCATGCCAAGCCTGTGATAGTCCGACCTTGTATGTTTTCCAAGGGAAAAAATGTCATTCCACGCCCGACATCGTACGAATGCGTATTTTGTCCAAGGTTGATGATTTCATGCCACGCGCGACATAGTCCGATCGTGTGTGCTTCACAAGGACCATCATGGCATGCCATGCCAATTGTCCTTCTACCGTGTGTGCTGTCGAAAGGTGAAGATGGCATGCCTTGTCCAATGTTGTTCGTCATTGTGTGTTGTCCAAAGGCGATGATGGCATGCCATGCCTGACGTCCGTCACTGGTATTCTGAACAACGGCGAATGGCATGCCAAACGCCCGATGTTAGCCCAAATGTGTGCTTCCAGGGAATCATGTCATCTAATGCCGACGCCAGCTTACAGTGGTGTGCCGACAAAGTTAATATGGCATTGCACGCCCGATATCAACTCCCGTACTTTTGTGCCAGTCCAAAATGATCAAGCATTCCACGTCACATGATCTTCCAACGGTGTGTGTTGTTAAAGGTGATGATGACCAGGCCATGCACAACGTCGTCCACTGTTTATTGACCAAGATCAATCGGGCATACCACACTCGATTTCGTCTATCGTGTATAATTCCACTGGCAAATATTTTGTATTGCCGCGTCGTCCATTCGTGTATATTTCAAAACGGCGATGATGGTATCTCAACACTAAAACGAACATGGGATCTGCACAAGGGAAATGATGTCATGCCAGGAATTGACATCAATCGGTCTGTGTGTGCCGTCTACTTGCTGATGATTGGCATGCACATCGAACAAAAAAAAGATCCCTCATCATTTGACAAGTTTGTTATGCAAAGGACATACTGGCATGGTCCCACGGCGTCATTTCCCGTGTTCGCCCCGTCGTGTGGCGACCAAGGGGAGTTGTCATGCCACGCCCAGTAGACCAACCGTGTGTGCTTCCTAAGGGAAATGATGTCCATGGTACGCCTAACGTCATCTGACGTTGTGCTGCAAAGGTCGATAATGGCATGCACACCCCGATAATCACGCCTCGCTTGGTGCTTCCAAAGAAATGTTTTGCATACATCAACTCGTCCAACCGTTTGCTATTCACGAGGTGATGTTTGCATACATGCAAATGTCCGTGGTGACTAGTTTTTTTTCCAAGGCCATGCTGCAAAAACCACGCTCTCATCGTCCGACTGTGCATGTTTTCCAAGGGTTATGATGGCAATGCCACGGCCTATTCGGCCTAATGTTACATCTCCAGTGGTTATTTTTCCAATGGAAATGATGGCATCTAAAGGCCTAACGTTGTTTGTCCATGTTCTTTCCAAGGGAGATGAGAATATTAAATAACTTGACTCTTCCTGACCGGTGTCTACACAAGGGCGATGATTCCATACCATGCCCTCCGTCATCTTTCCTTTTGTTCATGCGTCAAATGGCGATATTGCATTCCACGTCAGGCGTCGTAAACGTTTTTCTATCCAAAGGGCATAAGATCATGCCACACCCGACTTGTTCTGACTATTGTGTCGTTGATTAAGGAAAATAAAATTGCATGCCCAACTCGCCGTTCATTCCGTTCTTCCGAGTCGGTGGCGTCAAAGGGTATTTGGGCATGCCACGCCCTAAGTAGTCTAGTCTGTGTGCCTGTCCAAGAATGATGGCATCCACATTCAACTTCGTCTGACCATGTGGCTCCCAGGGAAATGAGGCCATACACACTCAGAACTAGTCCGAAGATATGTTCTTTCCAAGGAAGATTACAAAATGCCACGCCCACGTCTTCAACCTTGTCTGTTGTACAAGTGCGAGATGTAATGCAACGCGCTGAGGCCCGAGGTTCTTCCAACTGTGTGTATTGTCCACGGGCTATAATGGCATGCCACGCGCAAGATGAATTCCTGACCGATGTGTGTTGTCCAAGAAGAAGATATCATGCCACGCCTACGTTATCCGACCGTTATATTTGTTCAGGAGAGATGAACTTCATCATGCCACACCCAACGTCATCTACCATATTGTGTCTTTCTAAGGGCGATGATGCAGTCCACTCTTTTACATTATATCCGACCGTTGTGTGCTGCACAGGGTTATAATGGCTGCCCCTGAATTTCATCCTACCGGTGTTGGCATCTCAAGGGCCATGCGAGCATCCACACTTTACGTGGTACGTCATGTGTACTGTCCAAGGCAATGATAACATGCACGCCCTAATGTCATTAGATCATGTATGGCTTTCCCAAGCGCGAGCTAACCTACAAGGCCCGATATAAGGGAGAACGCGTGTATGCTATCCAAGGGCATAATGGCATCTTCCTGCGGCGCTGTCATCACTGTGTGTGCTGCTCAAGGTCGATAATAACATGCCACGCCCGATGTCATCCGACCATATGTGTAGTCTAAGGGCGATGATGACATGCCACACTTGACGTCGTCTAATCATGTGTGCTATCCAAGAATGATCATTACATGCCACGCCCGACGTCGTCTTACCCTATGTATGTAGTCAAAGTACGATGATGGGATGAAACGCCCAACGTCATCCGACCGTGTGGTCATTCCAAAGGCGATGATGGAATTCCACTCCCGACATCGTTGGACCGTGTATGTTGTCCAAGGGTGATGATGGCATGCCACGCCTCATGTCATTCGACCATGTGTGCTGCTCAAGGGCGATGATGGCATTTCACGTCCAATGTCATCCGACCGCATGTGATGCCCGATGGCGATGATGGCATGCCATGCCCGACATCGTCCGACTATGTGTTCTGCCCAAGGGCCATGTGGGCTTGTCACACCCTACGTGGTCGGATCGTGTGTTCCGTCGAAGGGCGATGATAACCTACCACGCTCGATGTCGTTTGACCATTTTTGTTGCCCAAGGGAAATAATGGCATGTCACGCGCAATGTTTTCCGACCGTGTATGCTGCACAAGGGCGATAATGGTATGCAACGCCTGATATCATCCTACTGTGTGTGATTCGTAAGGGCCATGCAGGAATACCAAGCCCTACGTGGTCCAATAGTGTGTGTTGTCCTAGGGTGATGATAACATGCCACACCAACATCGTCCGAATCAGTGTAGGCTTTCCTAGTGGTGAGGATGGATTCCACGCCGAGTCGTTCCACATCCACATTCCACCACCGTGTGTGCTTCCCAGGCGATATGGCACATGCAAAGCTTGGCATATTCCGACCGTGTATTTTGTCCAAGGGCGATGATGGCATGCCACACCTGATGTCGTTTTAACGTGTTTTCTGCTCAAGGGAGACGATGGCATGTCATGCCTGACGTCATTTGACCACTTGTGCTTCACAAGGGTGATGATGGGATTCCACGCCTGACTTTGTCCGACCGTGCTGCTAAGGGCGATGATGGCATGACATGCCTGACGTAGTTCGATCGTGTGTGTTGTCAAAAGGCGATGATTGCTTGCCACGGTCTTCATCGTTCGACCGTGTGTGCTGCCCATGGATCATTCTGTCTGGCATGCCACCACCTCCGTCATCTGACGGATGTTCTCTATTCGGGCGATGAATGGCAGGAACAATCCGCTGTTTGTTTTTTCCAGTGGTGCGTTTTGTTCAAAGGCGATGATTTCAATGCCCATGCCCGACTCGTTCGACCGTGGTGTACTTACCAGGTAAGATTTAATGCCACCGCCTCTTTAGACGAACCATGTGTGCTTCCCTAAGTGAACTGTATGTCCATCTAACGCTCGAGTTGTCTGACAATTGTGTGCTGCAGAAGGAAGATAATGGCTTCTAATCTAATTCTAAAACCCCATGTCACCACGGTCTTGTGTGATGTCCAAAGGGTGATTGTCATGCCCTGCCCGAAGCCATCTACCTGGTATTTGTCCAATTGAATGATGTCATACAACTCTTGACATCGTCAACTATTGGTGCTGCCCAAGGGTGATGATGGCATGTCAAACTCGATGTAGTCCGACCGTGTTTGATGCACAAGGGCGATAATTGCATGCAATGCCCATCGTTGTCCGTACTTGTGTGTTGTCCAAAGGCGATGATGGCATGCCAAGACATACATCATCTTACCGTGTATGTTTCCCAAGTGCAATGATGGCATGTAATGCCCGATGTCGTCCGACTGTGCTTGCTGCCAAGGTCCATGTGGGCATGCCACGCCCGATGTCGTCCAACCGTATGTGCAGTCCAAGGTCCATGCTGGCATGCCACGCTCGACGTCGTTCGTCCATATATGCTGACCAAGGGAGATGATAACATGTCACGCCCGACGTCATATTACCTTCAGTGTTGTCCCAAGGCAATTATGGCATGTCACGCCCGACGAAGTCCAACAGTGTGTGTTGTCCAAGGCCAATGATGGCATGTAACACTTGACGTTGTCTGAGCGTGTGTGTTTCACAAGGGAGATGAAATCATGGCACGCTTAACGTCGTACGAAAATGTATGTTGTCTGAGGACGATGATGGCATGCCACGCCCAATGTTGTCTGAAGCCATTAATGCTTTCCAAGGGCGATAATGGCATGCCACGCCGACATTGTCCAACTGTGTGTTCATTATAATGGCGATGATGGCATACCACGCTTGATGTAGTCCAACTGCGTATGTTGTCAAAGGGAAAAAATGGCATTTCACGCCTAACGTCGTCTGACTATTTATGTTTTCAAGGGCGATGATGGCATGCCACACTCGACATCATTTGAACATGTACGATAGTTAACGGCGATGATGGCATGTCATGTACGACGTCCTTCGTCCATGTGTTCTTCACAAGGGTGTGTATGTATTGCCACGCTCGTTGTCGTTCGACCGTGTGTGTTGCCCAAGGATCATGCTGGCATGCCACGCCTACTGTTGTCTGACCGTGTGTGTTGTTCAAGGGCAATGATAGCATGCCACGTCCGATGTTCTTTGGCAGTGTGCGTTGTCCAAAGGCGATGATGGTATGCTATGACCGACGTCGTTCGACCTTGTGTACTTACCAAAGGCAAGATGGCATGCCACGCCCGATGTAGATTAACCGTGTATGCTTCCTATGGAAATGATGTCATCTAACGCTCGACGTCGTCTAAGAGTGTGCGCTACAGAAGGAAGATAATTGCATTCCACGCCCGATGTCACCACATCCTTGTGTGTGTCCAAAATCTTCGATGCTTGTCATGCACTTCAAGTCTATAGTTGAGTATGTTTGTCCACAGACGAATGATGGCAATGCCATGCCTAATGTTACTGACTGTGTATGTGTGTCCAAGATGCAATGATGAACCACGCCCGACAGCATTCAACGTTGTTGCTGCCCAGGGTGATGATGTCATGTCAAGCTCGACGTC
Source organism: Solanum habrochaites (assembly GCA_027704765.1). Lineage (NCBI taxonomy): Eukaryota > Viridiplantae > Streptophyta > Magnoliopsida > Solanales > Solanaceae > Solanum > Solanum habrochaites. The sequence goes on from JAKWJA010000904.1 coordinate 99,279, forward strand.
CGTCCAACCGTGTGTGATGCACAAGGGTTTTAATCCATGCAACGCCCCGAGGTTGCCGTCCTTGTGTGCTTCCGAAGGCGATTCTTACATCCCAAGACGACATCATCCGACCGTTGTATGTTCCCAAGTGTGATAGATACATGTAACGCTTCCGCATCGTCGGCCGTTTTTTACCTGTGTGTGTTGCCCTGGGGCATGATTGCATACACGAGTATGTCGTCCGACCGTGTTTTCTTTCTATCCAAGGGCGAGGATTGCACCACCAAGCCGACATCGTATGACTTGTGTATGTTGTCCAAAGGTGATGATTGGCATCCACAACCGACATTATCCCTATCCCTATCTTATAGCTTATCCAATCCCGACTGTGTTCATTTCCAAAGTTGCATTAAAGGCGTGCCACGCCTGATGTAGTTTGACCGTGTATGCTTTCTAATGGAAAAAATAGAATTCCACGCCTTACGTCTTCCGACCGTGTATGTTGCCCAACGGCGATGATGGCATGCCACACCCGACGTCATTTGAATGTGTGTGCTGCTCAAGGGCGATAATGGCATGTCATGCCCGACGACCTCCGAATGTTTGTGCTTCTTAAGGGTGATGATGGCCTGCCACGCGTGACATTTTCCGACCGTGCTGCCCAAGGGAGATGATGGCATGCCACGCCTGACGTAGTCCGATCGTGTGTGCTTTCCAAGGGTGATGCTGGCTTGCCACGCTTATCGTCGTTCAACCGTGTGTGCTGCACAAGGGCGATAATGGCATGCAATGGCTGATGTCGTCCTTCCTTGTGTGCTATCCAAAGGCGATGATGACATACCAACCCTAGCGCAACCTAACCGTGTATGCTGCCAGAGTGCAATGATTGCATGTAACGACCGATGTCATTCGACCATGTGTTCTTCCAAAGGTCCAAGGTGGTCATTCCACGCCCGATTTCATCCAACCGTATGTGCAGTCCAAGGTCCATATTGGCCATGTCCGCTCGTGCGTTTTGTCCGTGTCGTCTTGAACCAAGTGAGATATACATGTCCACACAAGCACCCGAAGGTCTATGACCTTCTGTTCTGTCCAAGGGAAATGATGCCATGTCACGCCCGATGTAGTCCAACAGTGTGTGTTGTCCAAGGCTAATGAGTTCATGTAGAGCTCGATGTTGTCCCAGCATGTGTGTTTCCTGAGGGCGATGAATGCAAGTCACGCTTGACGTCGTCCAAAAGTGTATGTTGTTCGAGGGCGATTATGGAATGTCATGCGCGACGTCGTCTGACCCCGTGTATGTTGTTCAAGGTCCATAATGGCATGCCACACCCAACATTAATCAACCGTGTGTTCATTCCAAGGGCGATGATGTCAATGCCACACACCCGATTTAGTCAACCGGATATGCTTCCAATGGAAAAATGGCATTCTAAACAACCCGACGTCGTCCGAATCTGTTATGTTGTCCAAGGTGATGATGTCATGGCCACGCCTGAACTCGTCGACATTTTGTGTTTTACTAGGGCAACGACGGCAAATGTCACGCCTGCTGTAGTCCCCCCCGTGTGAGCTTTCCACGTCCAATGATGGCGTGTAACGCTCGATGTCGTTGAGCGTGTGTCGGGCCAGGGCTATGATCACCTTACAAACTACAACGCGTGCATAGTCCGACTTTTGTTGAATTTCCTTGCCAGGGAGAGATGCATACCCGCCCGACATCGTCTAACCCCGTGTAGGATGTCCACGCGATGATGGCATGTCACACCCTACATTGTCCAACCATGTTTTCATTCCAGATCGATGAGGTGTTCCCACCTGACTTAGTCCGCCGTGTAGGCCTGTCCAACGGAAAAAATGGCATTCCATACCCACGTCTTAAGACTGTGTATGCTTGTCCAAGGCGATGATGGCAATGTCACACCTGACTGTCTTTGACCGTGTGTTTATGCTTAGGGGATTGATGCATGTCCATGCCCGACGTCGTCCGGACATTTGTTTCTTTACAATGGTGATGATCATTATGCCAACACCTGACGTTTTTCCGACCCGTGCTGCCCAGGGCGATGATGCATTCCACGGCGCCAGACCGTGTCCGATCGTGTGTGCTTTCCAAAGGTGATGCTGGCTTGCCACGCTTATCTTCGTTCAACTGTGTATGCTGCACAAGGGCGATAATGGCATGCAATGGCCGATGTCGTCCTTCCTTGTGTGCTATCCAAAGGCAATGATGACATACCAAGCCTAGCGAAATCTAACCGTGTATGCTGCCATAGTGCGATGATTGCATGTAACGCCCGATGTCATTCGATCGTGTGTTCTTCCAAAGGTCCATGTGGGCATTCCAAGCCCGATGTCGTGCAACCGTATGTGCAGTCCAAGGTCCATGTTGGCATGTCACGCTCGACGTTGTTTGTTCGTGTCTTCTGACCAAGTGAGATGATAACATGTCACACCAGAGATCGTATGACCTTCTGTGCTGTCCAAGGGAAATGATTCCATGTCACGCCAGATGTAGTCCGACAGTGTGTGCTGTCCAAGGCCAATGAGTGCATGTAGATCTCGATGTTTTTCCGAGCATTGTGTTTGCCTAGGGCGATGAAGCAAGTACGCCTTGAACTTCGTCCAAAAGTTGTTGTTTTCGAGGTCGATTATGAATGCATTCGCGACGTCGTCTGACCCCGTGTAATACTGTTCAAATGGCCATACTGGCATCCACACCCAACATTAATCAAATGTTTGTTCATTGCCAATGGCGAGGATGGCAAATGCCACACCCGATGTAATCCGACCATGTATGTTGTCCCAGGGCAAAAAATTGCTTCACCCACCTGACGTCGTCCGATCTGTAGGTTTGTCCCAAGGGTGATGATGGCATCCCACCCGACATCGTTTCGAACATTAGGCTGAACAACTGCGTTGATGGCAATGTCTATACGATGTCCCTCTGACCGTGTGTGTTTACAGGTTAATAATGGATGCCCACGCCCGACATGATGTCCGTAGTTTGCTGCCAAGGGCGATGATAACATGCCACTCTTCGTCGTTACACCCTTTTGGGTGCTTGCCAAGGGAAATGTGGCATATCACGCCTTATTTTATCCCACCATGTGTGCTTCCCACGGCCAGATGGCATGCAACGCTCGACATTGTTCAGTGTTGTGTTGCCCATGGGAGAGATTTCATGACTCCTTGCGTCATTCTGACCGTGTATGTTGTCCAATGGCGATGATGGCATACCCTCCACTCTCTGACCCCAGGTATGCTGTCAAAGGGAGATTTGGGCCATCAGACCCGACTTGTTCGACCGTTTGTTTGCATTCCAGGGCTATAAGGCATGCCATCCTTGCGTAGTCCTACAGTGCAAGTTTTTCCAGAGACAAAAAATGGCATTCCACTCCGACGTCGTCAGCGGTTGTAATGTTGCCCAAGGGCGCTGATTGTATTCCACACCCGACGTTGTTTGCACGTGTGTGCTTCTCAAAGGAGCTCATGGCATGTCTGCCAGACGTCTCCCGACCCCTTTGTTGCTTCACATGGTGATGATGGCATGTCACGCTGACTGTTGTACGACCGTGCTCCCCAAGGGATAATGATGTCATGCACACAACGTATCCGATTGGGGTAGTTGTCCAAGTAGCAGAGATTGCTTCCACTCTCATCATCGTTCGATCGTGTATGTTGCCCAAGGATCATGCTGGAATTCCACGCCTAACGTCGTCCGATCGTATGTTTTGTTCAAGGGCGATGATTGCATGCCACGTTCGATGTTGTTCGTAAGTGTGCGTTGTCCAGTAGCGATGATGGCATGCCATGTCCGACGTCGTTCGACCGTGTGTACTTACCAAGGGAGAGATGGCATGACACGACCGATATAGACTAATCGTATGTGCTTCCCTTGGGAAATTATGTCATCTAACGCTAGACGTCGTCTGACAGTGTGCGCTACAGAAGGAAGATAAAGGCATTCCACGCCCGATGTCACCACGACCGTGTATGCTTCCCAAGTGAGATGATGGCATCTAAATCTTGATGTTTTCCGACTGTGTGTTCTACCCAACGGCCATGTGGGCATGCCACGCCCGATGTTGTCCAATTGTTTGTGCAGTCAAAGTGCCATGCAAGCATGCCACGCTCAACCTAGTTTGTTCGTATGTACTGACCAACGACAATGATGGCATGTCACGCCCAACGTAGTCTGACCCTGTGTGCTGCCCTAGTGTATGAATCACTGTTACCGCCCAAGGGTGATATGCATGGCAATCCCTCACGTCATCAACCGTTAGGTTGGTCCAAGGGCGATATCCCAATGCCACGCCCTACGTCACATCCCACCTTGTGTATGTTTTTTCAAGGCAATGATGGCAGTGTCACTCCCTACGTCGTACGATCATGTATGTTGTCGAAGGGTGATAATGTCATGCCACGCCCGCGTCGTCCGACTACATCTATGCTGTCCAATGGAATGATAGCATGTCACGCCTCACGGAGTCCGACCGTGCTTGCTTTCCAAGGTGAATCATGGCCTGTAACCTCGTCGTTTCCCCGATCGTCGTGGTTGCTCAGGGCGATTAAGCGGCACGCTTGACTTCGTCGCATGTAATTCTTTCTGAGGGCGATGATTGCAGCATGCCTTGCTCAACGGTCTCTGACCTGTGTACATTGTTCCAAGGGGGATAATGGCATCACACCCGATATTGTCCGACCCGTGTGTTTTCATTCCAAGGACGATAATGGCTTTCCATGCCCGATATAATTCCAATGCTTGTATGGTGTCAAGAGCAAAAATGGCAATTGCACGCCTGAC